>NDFZ01004270.1:0-11816 GCA_002192655.3 Mamestra configurata
TCTATGAGCTATATGATTTGGTACATCCGTAAAGTTTCTATCTCATTAAACTATATTTTTGATGTTAAATAAATAAAAATTGCAGCTTAGAATTTCATTAAGTACGCTAAGATTATACGTTGCAAATAGTTTAGTCGTAAAATGTTATGAAACTTAGAGTAGCCAACTTCTTCGTTTCTCTGAAGTGTAATCTTGAAACTAAGCTGCTTTGCATTGTAGAGTAGATACCTACAAGTTAAAACAAGAATGGACCTGTGTAGGTGTAGAAATCCGACCTAGGTTTAAATAATTTGGAAACAATTCAAGAAAATGTATCGTAGTCCCTAAACTAAAGTAACTTGAAACGACAACCCTTAAACGATATTCAATAATAAAATAACCCAAATAAATCACGTGAAAATAATAAATGAGCAAAATAAGAACCATTTTTCCTTAATTTCCCCTATTTCAATTTCCGACGACTACGTTTCTTTCGATTAATGTCGTTGCAGATTCCATGACTGTGTAGCATTTATTCAGAGACGCACACCATTATTCTGACGATATATTATTGTGAAGAAAACAGCATTTCAAATAATCTAGGTAATTCAAAGAAAATGCAGCATTTTTTTCATATCTAAGTTTAAAATAAATAAAAATAATAATCATTTTACGTACGTATTATTATAGACTCGGTCAACCGGCCTTCTTGAATAGGCAAAACTTCGCAATGGCATATTATAAAGATAAACACTGATTTGTATTAAGAAAAAGAAAAGTTTAAGAAGACAGAGGGGCTCTCTATCTTCTTAAGGCTTCTTTTTCTGGCTGTGAGAATAATACAAATGGTGATTTTAGGAACCTTAACCTTTCCTCAAGATAATATTTTAATACGTAATCTGACAGGACAGAATGGAAGAAAANACTCACGTATTAAAACCTTTCCTCAAGATAATATTTTAATACGTAATCTGACAGGACAGAATGGAAGAAAAAACATGTTACGACGACCCCAAGTAACATGGGATGAGGGCAGGAAGATGACGATAATATTTTAATACGTCTAATTACACATTATGCAGTATCTCAGAAACGTTAAGTTTCTTTACTATCTAAAATTTCATCAGATGCCAAGATTTGGAGAAAAACTGTAGGTATATTTGATTTAAGTTAACAACGTAAACCATCTTTCACACGGTATAATTTTACAGACATCTTCAATTTGCACCGTCTGGCACTCCTTCACTTTAAGCTCTCCTGGGATGTCTTCATTTCATTGAGTTTTGTTTCAAATAAGCAACACACGTATGCACTATAAACCTCTGAATATAAACGCCCTGAGGCAATGCGGAAAAAGGTATTATTGGGTTGTGATAAAAGCTCCGAAAAAAAAAATTAAAATATGAGCATTCTCAAAATATGTATTTGAAATTTACAGCTTTATATACCAATTTTCCCACAACTTAAATGGGAACACAAAGAAATGACCACATAAAATACTGAACATTTCGATAAATCAATAACAATAACAGCATTCACTGACAATATTTTTCCACCAGCTTAAATTGCGTTTTACCGAAAACTACAGTTAGTAATGTTCATCGTAACTCACCTATTATTAATTTAGAATTAACCTTACACACTTTATAAACTGTGGTGGTTGTTATTGTGACATTGTAAAAAAATACATTTTCTAAGTGATTACTTAGATACTCCTAAGAAATATTAAAATGTGTTTGTTATCAATATAATTCATTACGGATAGTATTTAAACGAGCGAAATTAAATTCAAATTAAAGGTGTCAAAAATTGTATTAATTTAATTTTTGGCGAAATATCGAAAAATGTTAAACCTAACCTTAAAATGTCTTGTATACTTTTCATTCGGGATTTGGGATTGGGAATAACTGCGTCTGAACTACCCCGCCATCCCCTTCTAACCTAACCTGTCCGAGTCGGGGTGCCTCAAGTCCCTAGCTATATGGCGACCGGTAGGTATTTATTTTCATTAAAATTGAGAGTTAAAAAAAAGTTATTCTATAACCAGAAGTTAAGCTTGTTTCAATAGAACTTCAAAAAACGACTATTTTAGTAAAACATGTTTTCCGAAACTTTGTATTTTTGTCGGAAGTATGGTATTTTAGGAAATTTAGTTTATTATTTGAAAGTACAGATTATTTTTCAAATCATTGTAATTTGAACCACGTTTCTTTGTTAAACAAAAGATTTTTTGTCGGTTAATTTTGTATTAATTTTGCAGTAAATCATTTTAACACAGCTTAGTTAATATTGCAGTCAACCACAGATCGTTCAAAGTTAATTTGTTTGTCGGAAACTTTATTATTTTCCCAAAATTTTTACTGTGGATTAAAACAATTTTTTGGTTGGGAATTTATGGTAGATATGTAGTTAAAGGATATTTAAATACATTTCCTCAAACTATCGGTAGGCCTTATATATATTCTAAATTAATAAAATAAGAAGAGTTTTCGCCAAAATAGGGGCTGAAAAATTCTTGTTAGAAAAACCCTATAACACATTTGCCGAAGAGCGATCGAATTGAACACCACGCTTAGTAATCGCACTTGCGACTACCAGGAAATTAGACCAACGAGGAGCTCAATCAATCTATTATTTGGGCCCAGTATGGCAGCTTCAATACGAACTCAAAATCACGGCTCTTTCAGTCCGCATCATCATGATATTTCACCATTAAACCAATGGAAGCTGCTAGAAGCTCCTGCTGTCCTAGTGTTTCAAGCGAGGCAGATAATATTTGCCTTTATGGCAGCCGCGTTAGTTAGAGATCGGGTCCGGGCATTAATCCCGTGATGTACGACCGGCCACGGTCGCCTGCATACATTTCGTTATACAAAGCGGTAATGTAGATAGATATTTTAATTTATTGAAGCTGATTTTTCGGCTGATTGGTGGATGGGAACGTGTCACAAACAAAACTCAAAGCTGATTATCAATACAATCACTAAAGAATTAACTTACGAAGGCATTATGTTGTGATAGATTATTTTCATATTATACTTCTCTAAACTTTTAACGGACCGGACCGTTATCGATACTTTTTCGTGTCTTGCGTCTTTTAATCTATTGGATTAGATATTGTGCCAAGGTCTAAATACGAACATGAGGTACTAAAGTCTCTATTTTTTTATTTTTTTTTGGAACATTAGCTGTTTACTTCTATAATACAACCTATTTCGTCTAGACACTCGATACAGGGGGCTACTCTCTAAAACCGAAGTCCGTAGTTTCGGGCTTATTTGCGGGCGTATTCTAGTCCGTATCACCTACGGACTTACGATTAGTTCCGAACCCGAACTAAGAGTGAATGACAACACGATTTGACAGTAACTGCCAAATCGTGTTGTCATTAATTCTTACTGGTTAAGTGATACGGACTAAAATACGCCCGCAACTAAGCCAGAAACTACGGACTTCGGACTTAGATAGTAGCCACCCAGACTCAATAAAAACACAAACACGGAACTTGCAAAACTTTATGCAGAACTAATACAGCTCACAGGGATTGATTTAATTAAGCTTGAAACACCCAGTACACTACCAGCCAGTTACAAATAACGGCCTACTTTGCAATCTAGCCCCTTTGATTTTATGCGATGACCCATTATTCCCGGGAGGCCTGGATATATTTCCCGGAGTTTCCTTGGTACATATACGGGATTTATACTCATTCATCAACCTTTAGTCGAGTCGAGAGATAAGTACCAATTTACTTGCAGCCATGAGCCACCTTAGTTTGCATGTACTTTCAACGTGCTAGCCAGGATCTGCATTTTAATAAAATATTGGGTTGCTGAGGTGTTTACCTTAAAATATTATACGTAATTTTATTTTTAAATTATGTTGGCAATGTGAGGCGGATGCCTGTAGTTTATGGCTTGGGAAATAAGTTACAGACTTTAGTGTACTTTGTGTGCGTTATATACTTGTTACTCGCAAACCAGACGGTTGTAATTGGTGACATGCGGCTAAGCTTAATAGGTACGTAATTCTGAAATGATAGCCGATGGCCGTTTTGCGTGGATCTGACGCGCATCTTACCAAGTTGTACCTATAAGTTATTACACGACTGCCCAAAAAAGGATGTTATGTTTTTTTTTTGTTTCTACTCGTTTTCTTTAGATAGAACGCAAAATAAACTCAAAAGAGTTTATTTACGCTAAACATGGCGCGTCTTTCTTTCTACATCAAAATCTGAAAAAAAAAACTAGCTTTTTGCATGCGTATTGCTCCTCCTGTGGCCTGTTGAGGCCTTTTGTAAGAGTGAGAAAAGAATAGCCTAGCAAAAAAAAATAACCTACTCGTATGAGACTCAGCAATAGCATAGCTTTCCCTCAGTGAAAGAATTTTGTGAAATGGATCAGGTGACGACGTGCTAATGCCATCCAATTCCGATGATGTAAAAGGGATAGTGCTATTCGCTATGTATAGCTCCGTCTCTCTCTTAGAGCGGAATCATGATCGTTTTAAGACTTCATAGTACCTGAACTTTAGAGGTCACCTTTGTACATGAACTATTTTTTAAATGTGAATTAATATAAGCTGTTATGGTGTACAATAAAGAATTAAAGAATTAAAGAACAAAATAAACCATTTTGCCTTCGTTGAAATAAAATATGGCACAAAACTATGGATACAGCCAAACCGTTTTTTATTTTCCGCAGCTTTATCCCTCTTGAATAATAGTGAACAGCCTCTGTTGCACAACCATACTTCAAGCACATGCNATAAACCATTTTGCCTTCGTTGAAATAAAATATGGCACAAAACTATGGATACAGCCAAACCGTTTTTTATTTTCCTCAGCTTTATCCCTCTTGAATAATAGTGAACAGCCTCTGTTGCACAACCATACTTCAAGCACATGCTCCCACGAGCCATACGAACGAATAAAAAAATATTGTAACAGCAATCCTATAACAATAAGAATGATTAATGATTGCCATGTCCCATCCACCAACGGCATGACATGTGAAATTTTATGAATATTTATCATATGAATTTTTCATTTTATTATAAAATTCTTTCGACGTATTTATTACCATTTTATTAAACGATGTTTTCCTGAAATCTAGATTGACATCAACTGTTTTTTCAGAAAATAATTTCTTAGCAGAGTAATTAATACAGGAGATGCTTTAATGGAAGTAGAAGAAAAACCCGGACGTGCCAGCTCAAGACTTACTACTCAAAAATAAATCTACAAAGCAGAAGAAAACTCTCATCAGAACTTGTTTAAAAATGTATATTTCCCGGCCAAAACACCTAACTAAACCGAATTTGTGCCCGCATATACCTCGCGAGAGAAAATTCACGATGTATAGAAGATCTCGACCGCCCCCGACCACCCCCGACCGCAGCCGAGCGCCCCAATAAAGAGCATCATGTCGGTCTCAACAGCAATTTAATCAGCTTTGTTCTTTATAAATAAGCTACGGTATTCGCCCGACCCAGGCATGCTATTAAGCTTTGTCCTTTATTTTTTTTCGTCGTCAGTTCAAACGTATAAACTTGGCCTTATTAGAACAATGTCGTGTTATGACAAGACTTGGGTTCATCTTTGAATTGCCTACGACAAAATGTCGAAGGTATTTTTCTATTGTGTTACGAGTTATTGTATCAATCTATAGGTACACAGCTAGACTTGTAGTTTCACTGAGTTGCAATAAGCTTCAACAAAATCTTACATTGATGAATTTAGAACATAGATTTGCTCTAAGTTCTAAACTAATAAATCATTATAGGTGTTCGCAAACTGTAGATAGTTGAAGTTATCCTAAGTTACGGGGCACACGCGGATATATTTGACAAAATAATCAATCCAAAGTTTGACAGACGGAGTCAGGAAAGGCACGTAGCTCTCGAACGGGTTCGTTATCTCGTTCGAACTGCACTGCCACCCCCAAAGCGGCACCCTGCATACCATGAACGTACGACTGACGTGGAAATACAAATCAGTAGACAAGACTTTAGTTCCGAACATTATAACTTTTGGATAACATCTGATAGCGGCTGTAAATATTGCTGTCATATTAATCTTCTTGTTTATAAATATTGGCAAGCTTCTGAAGTTTACAGATCATAAATCCGTCGCGAATATGACATAAAAATTAAATCCGGTTTATGCACAGTATTAAATAATTTCGTCGTACAACAACGCGATAATGAGCACGAACGTATCTTTTAGCAGCATATTGCGAAAGGCATGGAAGGCACGTCTGCTCATTTCTATGTGCATGATCCACTGAATATCAGGACGTATTCGATGCAGCACCTGTTCCCCGACAACTCGCTAACTTTGCTTCACAAGTTTGCTTAAAGTATTACGAAATTTGAAGCGGACGCCCGCGTTGCCAACTTGTCCCACATTATGTTTGTAAGCCTGATGAAATCGACGTCCTGCAAAACTTTTCACCTTGTTATTATCACTTTTTAAAAATGGAGTCCGTATTTCGAACGCACAATAGAAATTCAGTAACTATATTTGAATTCAGAATTCGAGATAATTTTCAAATGTGGAACAACTAATTTTATGTCAAAGTTCAAATTCTATTGCAATCCAATTTTAGGGCCTTTTTAATACAAATGACAAATTAAAAATTAATTTAAATGCACAACACTTCATACTTGAATTGATGGGAAGAACGGATTGAAATTATCTGGAAGTATAAATTCAAATATAGTGAGGAGACTTGTTCTCAGTAACTTTTGAAACTATTGCCTCGTACCTATTCCTCAAGGGGGCCCTCTATAACTTGGCAAAGCAGAAAAGTTGTTTTAGGACTTCTTGCTTTCCGGAGTTATTTTGAGTGGTCACTTTACATCCAGTAGAATTTTTCACAATTTACATTTTGAAAAGTTTGTCATGAGAGTCAAAGTAGAGGTTAGTGTTAGTAAAAATGTAAACCAACAAATTTTCTTTGGGAACATAGGGGTCAATGGCTATTGACCCCTATGTTCCCAAAGAAAATTTGTTCAAAAATCAAGCTTTGTCATAAACACAGGTTTATCTTTTCAACCCAAACTAGATGTATCTTCACTCAAAAAAAAGGATTGTGTGGTTTTATGAAACCACGGTAAAAGTGAAACTTTTTTTCACGTTATAGATATTTAACTAAAATTTTTCGGAATAATATTCCATTAAGGGTATAAAAAAACACTGACAAAAACAAACAAATTAGCGTGGAGCACTGGCACAAATGAGTAATAGTCTATACACTACACGGTCAGCTGATGGAACTATAGACGCTGCGCTGCAGTTGTCTCGTCTTGGCGGGGGCACTGCCGTGCCCTAGATGGCACCACATCTAGGGCATAGCAGTGCCCCCGCTTTGAATTTGGAATGATGTCACTTACCTAACGGTGTAATGTCATCCAAACCTTGTATGCAACCTCACGACACAGGGTATCCTAATGTCCAGTGTTACTTGTAACCAAAATGTAAAGTTTTTTGAGAATAAATAAATTATTATTATAATTAAATGAACGGGTTTGAATTCAGTCGCAAGATATGCCCCCTATCTACATTATCTAACTAACACGGCAAGTTAAATACAAGCAACTAAAAAAATACTACTAAGTTACTATCCTCCCATTTTTTTATGCATTCACATTACAGAGAATCCAGGATCAGGAACAGCTCAAGTTCTAGAAGTACAAGACTAAACTTAAGCTCAACACTGTAAAAACATTTCATTGCAATAAAATAACTCAGAAAGCTGAATTCCCGAGAGTTCCTAAGATTACAAGCATTTTTGCAACTCTAAACTATTCAAGGCATACTCAAATGCGCTATTTTCTCCCGTCTTCTAGATTATGGATGAAAATATTATATTACCATGTGAACAAAATTCATAATAAAAACATTCTCGTCAGGTTATAATCCGTGTAGAAAAAACAACAAGGCGATAAAATATGTATAGCAAAGCGTTGTAAACGCAATCAATATAAACACATTGATTATTCGATTACTCTCGTATTGCGCGTCCAATTTAAAATAACAAGGTGCACGCCGACTGCACATAGGCATAATAAAATGGTGAGTGTACGTGTCATCGGCTTTTGCGAGCTAATCGCAGCGGGGACGCTTGATTGCATGCACCGTATTTTTTTTAGAGACGCGTTCAAACTGGCTTCATTGAACAAAGCAACTATCGCTGAGCTGGGATTATTGAACCAATTTAATTTAAGCGGAATAAGCTTTTTGATGCAGCTCTAATGAAGAAAGAAACGAGCTCTCCCTGATTGGGCGCTACGTGTCTGCTACGATGGATTTTTGAAGGCAATTTATAGGATAAAAATATTTAAAAGGTAGGAAGATTAGTTATTGGAAAATTCTGTTCGGACGCGAGGAGATTAGTCAGGAATTTATTATTGAGACCTACCTGCACAATAAATATGAAACTTTTGCCGTTCCTTTTCTTATTGAAATACATTTTGAGCTCAAAATGTTTTTCGTCATTAATGTTGGGAAGTTCATAAGAATACAGCATCTTTTATAATGAGGCCACAACAATTTCGGCAGTTGTTTTGATACATACTAATCCCACCTCACAATTAAACGCAGACTCAAAATAAGGTTCCAGACAGAATAATAAAATAATTAGTTTCTATGTAAGTATGGCACAGTCGCCAGTTTAAACGAGACGGCCTTCGTCTGCGGTTTAATCTTTTAAACCAATTACTGCTCTGTATCTATTTCATATTGAAAAAATGAATATGAATAAGCTATCACGTTCACTGTCTCTTGCATGTAAATTGAGAAGTCGGCTCTGTTCGAATCAAAATTCAACCGCCGAAGTGAATGAACGAATTATTTGACTGATGTTTTATTTATTATTCTGACCGAAATAACGAGGACGGTCTTCGGTAAATGTGAAAGTTATCATTCGTATAATTGGAGCATTATTCGAGAATACAAAAAGTTAGGATTTTCGTTAGTCACAGAGAGTTCAAGACCCTTGTCATGTTTTATATCGGAGAAAATATTTTGAGATGGGAAAGTGTAATTTTCCGAATATCTTCGGATGATACCGTTATTGCTGGTCGATTTTGAAGCATCAAAAGGCGAAGTTTTTTCTTTTATGGAAAAGCGTATATACATAAGGATTTGGGTAAGCCGTTGAGGTATTGAAAAGGCTGAAGGCTATTCGGTTTGAACAGAATATGGGGTAGGGTATGTCCAGCTATGTAGTTAGATACACGAACGGACGGGGAAGTGTATCGGTTTAGCGTTCGTGAAATTAGTTTTTTAACAGATCTATTCAAGTCTAATGTTACCTATTTCTTTGCTTTGATTTAAAAATAACCAAGTATGTAAAAGCAGTATAGTAAAATAGACCATTAAAGTAACAAGCATTCGAAAACATCACTATAATTATTTGTTTGGGAAGTATGCCAATGTCAGCAGTATTGGCAATAGCCTTGGTGACTGTTTTTGTTTTTGGGATGGCGTCCGCACCAGACATACCTAATTCCTCTTTGACTCTTTTCAGCCAAGCGAAACCTACCTAAGTAAATATATATTCAAAAGCGTTTAAAGACTAACCGCCCAATTTGTGGTATGATTTTCATTTCAGTTTTCCGTAAATACCACCTGAATCTTTAGTTTAAATTATCATCTAAATGACCAACACACGCTGCAACCGACAGCGCCATCTTGTGGTAGTTAACGATGCATTGACGGTTCAAATCGGAACAGTTACCGAGGCACCGGTACAGAGCAATCGATGAATAGCGCTTAATGTCGACGAGCTGATCGATAGAACCCTTTTCACTATTTGTAGCCTTTACAACTTACGGGCGTTTGAAGATGGAGAAAATTTCAAACGATCCATTCATTTTGTAGCTTAGCTATAACTACTATAAGTAGAATAGAAGGTAGGTACATGGTACATGGTACATGGGATATGTAGGTATATACAGGTTATTTGTTGCTTTGTAAAACTTTGACCTCCTAAGTCTCCGGATTTACGTCCGGAACACTTCACAATCACACAATCACACTTCACATCAAATCTTCAAGTTCAGTGCAAAGCATGCGTCAGGCACTAGTTGTCTGGCATATATGCTGAACTGAACCTATTTGGTGCAGCTGAGAGGCACTCTTTTTGACATTATGAAAACCGAATGATTTTTTTCACCATTATCTTTGTTTTGTTTTATTAGCGTGATATTAGCCAAAAAACATCGTAATTTTCCGACACTTGACTTTCGAGGTGAACGAGAGGATGCAATCTCAATAACTATATTAACATNTTTTTTTTAATTAATTAATTAGTTAATTTTCCGACACTTGACTTTCGAGGTGAACGAGAGGATGCAATCTCAATAACTATATTAACATACTGAAAAAAAAAAAACAAGTAACTATATCAAACGCAAATGAAAACTTTGATAGATCTATCTTTCTGAAGATTGAAAACAAGCTAGACAAACGCTACGACGGCAACGCTAATCTTACAACTAAACAGGGGAAGTATTCGATCGCGCTGCACACATTTAGCCACTACCTTCCTTTGTTTGGAGCCCACCCTTTATACGTAACGTCACACCACCGTTAATCTCATAGACCGTTGATCGAAAAACGTTTAAGATAAAACGGGGTTTAAAAAATAACAGCTCGCCAGTGACGTCAATAAATCATGGCGGTCGTTACGCCCCGCGCACCCCCTGTCAGCGCTACGCGAAAACTCGCAAAAACATCCCAAATCTGTCTGGACCCACCCTTGTAATCGCTGGATAATGGGTGCGGATTGAAAAATCATCCTCGCTATATGTTAAGGGCATGCAAGCCTCACTTGTGCCACCGTAATTTGTCATTGCGGTAGTTCTAGGTTTCGTTAGGTATTATTAATGACCGTGATCAATTTTGCAATGAGGGTTGCAGATTATGTGTGGATTTTCGACGTTCCCCTTTGGTTATTAGATTAATGTATTTTTTAATATTTTTGTATTTTAATTTGGGAGCGAGGGTGTTCTAAATTGAAGCCAATCTTGCTTATTTCTAATAAACGATTCACCATAGATATTTCCCTATATTTTATTATAAACAAATTGAAGTGATAGGTATACAACCCGTAAAATTTTGAGTGTGTGCCATAAAAATAATATATCGCCAATAAAATATCACTCAAAACTTTATTATGTACAAAAAATGACAATTAATCGTTTTGTATCCATAAATATATTTTACTAGTACATTGCATTTACAACAATAAAGTTTTAACAGCCAGTAGATGTAGTTGATCTTTACGACAGTACATAAAATTCGCAATGTACCAAAAATCGATATAAAGCTACAGTAAAACAGGCAGCATGCTTTTACATTAACTTTATTGGGTACGACTGTATTTCGGATTATAGAGCTAATATTTTAACTAGGAATATTTATTTATTTATACAGGGTCTTTCGAGTGTACAAAGACAAAGAGAGTTGTTTCTTATTCATTTTTAACCATTTTATTAGAGTTAATTCAACACCATGATATTGAGTCGAGGGAACAAAATAAAGAAACAAGGGGTAAACTGTGTGAAAGATGATACATTCTAGAAAAGACTACTGAGATGACAAAGGGGCTTACCCCTTCAGAAATCGCAGGTCAACTCTTAGAAGAACTCTTCACTGATTGTAACGATATGCGACCGACTTTAATTTGGTGTTTAATTTTTTTTTGTAGTTCAGTTTTTAGGGTTCCGTAGCCAACAAGGAACCCTTATTTTTTCGCCATGACCGTCTGTCCATCTGTCTGTCTGTCCGCGGTTTAGCTCAGAGACGCTTAGCACTAGAATTTAAAAAA
>NDFZ01004270.1:28803-53942 GCA_002192655.3 Mamestra configurata
ACAAACTCACATTCAATAAGAAAGAAAGAACAATTATTTATTCTGCACATACAAACTCACATTCAATAAATAAAATGTAAAAAAAAAACAAGTTCTAAGTCAATTATTACTAACAATTGGTATTTAATTGTCACTCTTACAAATTAAAATTATCATAAACTTATGGTAATGTTATCTCACTTCAATGTTTAAATCATAAATAGATATTCACATTCCTGCAATGCCCGTTTGAAAGACTTACGCCATTTAAAATACTGTCACACTTAAAGAATAAATAAATAATGCATTAAAACAAATATATCGTTAAGGCACACAACAAGTAATTATTTACTTTTATTAAACTAAATAATTACTTGTTGTGTGCCTACAGATTGTCATTATATTATAATTATAATAATACCAGCAACCTGATTAAGCAAGCTAAATTAAAAACTGTTCATAAATGGCAACACTTTGTTAAATGAAAAACCTGCAATATTGTTTAATTAAAAATTATGTTTTATTAAAGGCGTAGAGAAAGCTCGGTCGTAAAGCAAAGCTTTGTAAAAAGACAGAAACAAAATAATATGAGAAATGTTTCATCTGTTTAGAACTTAGTTTCACTGGCCCTATTAACAAAAGGACTGGGGACAAGGCCAAGAAAAACAAAAAAAAAAGGCGTTTTTTTACCATATTAGCTGCTCCCCACGGCTATACTCCCGTGACCCACAGGATAAAAATTATGACATCCCCTATCTATGATAATCAGCGATAGTGTAGCTTTCTAGAAGTGAAAGAAGTTCTGTAAACGGTGGAGTAATTTCGGAGTTAACCTACTACATACAAACTAACAAACTTTACCTCTTTATAATATTGGTGCACATTTAGATAGTTTTACTTTGCGTGGTGTAATAAAATGATTGATACTACCACTACGCAGAGATGTTAAACATTTCGAAGGTTTTTTATCCCGAAACACAGCTGAAAGCTTACGAAACAACCGAAAAACAAACCAAGAAAACAGTATAGACAAAAAACACATAAATAAAAAGATTAAAAAAACGAAGCCAGCGCAAACCACACCCAATCTTCGGTTTCCCATATCGCATGAACCGAAAATTTCTGCGTTCCAATTTTGCACACGTCTGTACACAAATTTGCCTGAAATAAGTGGCTGGCATGGTTATTGAAAATTCGACTCGCACCAGAAATGTGTATCAAAATCGGTAATATCAATGAATATGAATGAAAATTTTAGACTGGAACAATTTAAATTAGTTTAATGGAGTTTGTGGGAAGGTGGAGTTTGTTTAATTCTGATCTCATATAATTTAAGTTATTTTGATTTTGACATGTTGCCATAGTAGGTAGATTTTTTTTTATGTCACAGTATTATGTTGTGTTAGTTTCTAATCACTTTTTTTTGTCTTGTGCTGGTGTCAAATAACCATTTTTCCTCCTTTCTTTCTTTTAGGCATAGGTACCTTAAGCCTATATGTACCTTATTCCTAGTTGTGGAAACTGGCAACTCGAACTACTGTTTTTAATATATGAAAAGATGACAAGAATTGGATAAAAAAATGTATCAGCGCAAACAACGTAGCTCAGTTTATTCTTACAACTAAAATTAAAATTGTAATTAATCATCAATCTGTCTGCCAAGCCTTTCCCAGCTTCCAGTCTTAGACCGGTTTCACATTTAGGCGACTTTAGCAGCGCGATAGTAGCGCGGCAAAACACATGCCTTCACATTATAGTGTGATAGCGGTCTAAAGCCGCTTTCACATTAGAACGTTAGCAGCGCGACAGTCGCGCGGCTAAAGTTTCTAGTAGTTTCTTTAGCTTTTGTTTCTTATAATGGCATGTGCTTGTGCCACGCCACTGTCGCGCTGCTAACGTTCTAATGTGTAAGCAGCCTAATCGAATGCAGCTCAATACCATTATGATACATAGAAAGACTGCATACCCAACCTCCACAACCAGTAACTGGGTAATACGATACTTCTCGGTAAGAATGGTAGTGGCTGCTATTATTTAGCCACGAGCTCCTCCGGTATCTAATCTTCAATAGTTGTTAAATAAACGGGTTCCAATAGTCGGCGTAATTTCAAGCCCGTTTAGGTACCGTAAAATATTAATAAAATAAAATCTAAATTGATAAAACCCTTTCGGCCTCGGAAATAAAAAGATATGAGGCGGAATAAAATATAGTATTAGTATCAAACAGTAAAAATTTGGCGCATACTTAAAAGTAATTGATGTCATAAAGACGAAAATAATTATTTCATACGTATGAATATTCATGTCTCGTGACTGTATCCATGCAATATATACAACATACCTACTATACATTTATTTGAGTTAAGCAATATTAAAATGTATAACGTAAACTACATGTTCAGATAACTGGAAAACAAATTACAAATATAATTTGTTCATTTAAATGCAATACAAGTTGTGCAAAAGTTAAACAGTTCTTTTGCAGTTAATTTTGATGGTGAAGTCATTTTACATTGCATTATAGGATTCTTCAGTTATTTGTTTTTACCTTTCTAAAGTCATTTGATAGGTAATGCAATGCCTATTTTATTTACTCGTAACTGATATTNTAATGGCATGTGCTTGTGCCACGCTACTGTCGCGCTGCTAACGTTCTAATGTGTAAGCAGCCTAATCGAATGCAGCTCAATACCATTATGATACATAGAAAGACTGCATACCCAACCTCCACAACCAGTAACTGGGTAATACGATACTTCTCGGTAAGAATGGTAGTGGCTGCTATTATTTAGCCACGAGCTCCTCCGGTATCTAATCTTCAATAGTTGTTAAATAAACGGGTTCCAATAGTCGGCGTAATTTCAAGCCCGTTTAGGTACCGTAAAATATTAATAAAATAAAATCTAAATTGATAAAACCCTTTCGGCCTCGGAAATAAAAAGATATGAGGCGGAATAAAATATAGTATTAGTATCAAACAGTAAAAATTTGGCGCATACTTAAAAGTAATTGATGTCATAAAGACGAAAATAATTATTTCATACGTATGAATATTCATGTCTCGTGACTGTATCCATGCAATATATACAACATACCTACTATACATTTATTTGAGTTAAGCAATATTAAAATGTATAACGTAAACTACATGTTCAGATAACTGGAAAACAAATTACAAATATAATTTGTTCATTTAAATGCAATACAAGTTGTGCAAAAGTTAAACAGTTCTTTTGCAGTTAATTTTGATGGTGAAGTCATTTTACATTATAGGATTCTTCAGTTATTTGTTTTTACCTTTCTAAAGTCATTTGATAGGTAATGCAATGCCTATTTTATTTACTCGTAACTGATATTTAAAAAAAAATAACAATTATTTATCGTTTTTTTCTGCGCTGTTTGTGGGTGTTTTTTTTTTGCTTTGTTTTATTTATTTTTTTAACACATTTTATGCTGTTCCAATCGACGTTACTCATTTATGGTATGCGTCATACTTGGCGCAAATAAACACTTTTCCTATAAAAGGACAACTTTTGTACAATTTTTGTTTTACGCCAAGCTCAAAGGTTGACTAGTGCTGGATGCCTAAAAGTATAGGGATGTTGCCTGGGTCCCTCAGTTAGATTATCGGAAAATATTGGACACATTTATATTTTTTTCAAATATGTGACATTATTGTATCAAATCAATATAAAAATTACGTAGATAAAACGCATCAAAGATAAGGAGTGGGAGCTTGTAACGTCATTTTTTGACTGGCCTGTTGGTCTAGTGGTTAGTGACCCTGACTGCTAAACCGGAGGTCGTGGGTTCGATTCCCACCCAGGACAAATCTTTGTGTGATGAGCATGATCATTTGTTCTGTGTCTGGGTGTAATTTGTCTATAATATGTATGTATATAGAAATATATAAGTATGTTTATCAGTTGTCTGGTTGCCATAGCACAGGCTCTGCCTAGTTTGGGATCGGATGACCGTGTGTGAGTTATATTATTATTATTTTATTATTTCAAGTTAAAAGTGTACTGTAGTCAAGTTGTAAGTGACGTCACACGAGTTTTCAACGCTCTGTATCGTTTTAATTTTTTGTTAACGTGCCAAAAGAAAAAATATGTGTCCAATACTTTTTGGAAATTTATCTGACGGACTATTTTTTTAATCAAATACCCTACTACTTGAAGTTTTAATAAAAAAAAGAAAACTGCTTACCAATACCTCAATTTAAAATGTTCCACATACCACGTAAGCAGGAATCACGACTTATTTCCCGCCTCAGAGCTATACCATATACATCTTGAATATACCCATGTATATTGAGCTAGTATATCTACACACGTATCCGGCGTATACGTCCGTGGTACAGCCGATAAATCATTGTGACATTTCACTGAGACGTCGACATCGGTCGTTAGTCGCGTCACCAGCGCCGCCTGCCGATAACACACAAAAACAGGAAAAGTCACTACTAAATTGTATACTTTATAGCTGGCAACTGGCATTTGCTCCAAGCTTTGCCTTTGTGAATCTAGCCTACTTTCAACTATATTGGGGGCAGCTTCTAGCCTAAATGGATCCAGCTGACTACTAGTAATTTACATGGAGTGACTGCTTATATGTCCTAAGCAACCCTGTAACTGGCAAAACTGGTGTCAGATTTTCTAACTTCTGACTACCGAAACGACTGTTGAAGATCTCCAAATGACGGCAGGGACTAACAGCTCAACGTACTACCAACGAGACACGGAGGAGCCTTGGTACGTACTCATGGACCAACCTCGGCACGCGTAGCTTAACCTCAAAGATCGACTCTTGCGTCTGTTTTTATTTAGCTACGGGCTACTCAGTGTTAGCCTTCCTAAAGGTCCAACATTACCTATTGGGATACACCACGGGAATGTACTTTTGGGATAAAGGTACGACTAACTCCAGGCCATACCAGGTCTACCCGTATTAAAATCGAAGTCCTTTCAGACAACAGGCATGATTAATTTACAAACATTCAAACATGCGGACTTTCACTTATTTTAATATTAGATAGTAGGATAGATTCTGCGGTGAGTTTTTTTATTCACAGTTCATTTATTTTCATGTGTAGGTAAATAGGTGCATTTTTCCACAACAATGTTGGGGTCGACATCCTACATATCAGAATTGTAGAAAGAGCCACTGGCTTCCGCTATAACTACAGTGAGTTATCGATAACCTGATAGCACGAAAATTTCTAACAAAATCTATTTTCTTGTATTCGATGCAACTTTTTAGAGATCAATAAAAACAACGATTTTCATGAAAGTATCAAAGACATGACAGTAATATAGCTTATATATACTTCAAAATAACAGATAGACTATAATTTATACACGGGAGAGTACTTATTAGACGCGGTCGCCAGCTCATCATTATCATATCAGCCGAAAGACGTCCACTGCTGGACTTAGGCCTCACCCAAGTGTCGGCACAACAACCGGTCCTGTGCGTCGCCAGCTACTAGTAAAATATAATCAATGCCCCATGTGATAATTACAGCCTAAAACTTTAATTAAACCATTATGATACAGAGGTAAACTTGTTTTATTTTTTGTAGGAGGTAATCCGATTGTGAAAAATCTTGACAGTTATGGTAGGCGCTAGATAAACATGCAATAAAGTACATTGACCTTTCCCTAACATCCTTTCGTAGATACCCGAACAATAAATTATGAAACGTTTTTGATTACTAGAGAACGTTAATGATCACGACGAAAGTCAATTCAGGATAGCTTTATGTCTTTATTTCTGTATTTGATATTAAGAAAGACCGTTATTCTATGACCGTTATTGCACATTTATTTGGCGCCTATCATACACCACCCACCACAATCCCGATAAAATGCACGAAACGCATGCGATAGAACTGCTGTTCTAATACATAAACTTTTTGTCATTAAATTAAGACGTAACACGAATATAGAACACATAATGTGTATTCGTCACCTAATACTTTCTCAATCACAGAGATCCAAAACTATAGTGAAGAATGTTTGTCGAATGGAAATAAAGAGAGTGGCAAATATTTGTCGATGGCTGTACAGACAAATCCTTTGAGAGCGTCCTACGCTGTTTCAGATTTACCCTTATATGAGTCCAGTGTTAGTTACTCGGCGCAACCGAGCGAGAAACACGAGACTTGTGGTGGATTGACGAGTTCTACGTCGAAGAGGGTTTTAAAATAAAACAGGTACATTAATTGGTTAAATAGAATATTTGACTGTTTTTTTAATTGCTCATAAAACTACTAACACAGAGAGGGCTATATTATGTAGCTAGTTTTTGTTTAAAATGCACATGACGTCTGTCATAAAGAGGTTAGTAAAATAGTTGGAGCATCTGAAAGGGTGTGACATCATTTATGGTAATGAGAAGACAAGCGATTTTCTATGATAATGATGTGTGCATACAATAATATGCGTATTTGATTTGATTTTGACCAACATATTTCTCAATCATTGTTTTGATCGGCTACATTCACAAAACCGAGATCACTTTTAGACGCTTCTGCTGGACAAAGTCCTTGTCCAAACTTTCAAAGACATCCAAGTCCTCAAGAACTTAGGTATTATATGTGTTTAATCGATCTTTGATACTATTTGAAAGCAAATATACCTAGCTAGGGGCTTATATCGATAGATAGCATCCAAAGTGACAGGAGGTACCGTTGTCACAAGTTTACCAATTGTTACAACTTCAGTACCTCCATGTAGGAATTAATTTGGAATGGGGTAACTAGTTAAACTAATTGGGGAACCACGCCCTTACTATTAATGCCAGTTTAAGCGATTTACGAGTCAAAATATAGCAAGATGTTGCGTATACGTAAAAATAAGTCTATTGTTATAATGGAATCTACATTTTAGTTTTATAAACTCATGTTGAAAAAGTGAGTGCTAGTCTATGATTTCTACTTATTTTGTGGTTGTTTCTGTACTGCTGTAGATAACACGACGGGAGTCGGACTAGCACACGAAGGGCTCAGTACAATAAACCGAAAAAATCATGTTTATTGTAGGCAATATAAATACACTCTGAAAATTTCACATATATACAACCCGCTAACAGACATACGGATAGTGGAGGCTTAGTAATAGGTTGGTTACCCTTCGGGTATGGCAGCCCCAAAAGGAAGCTTCGCTAAACCTTCTGAGTATCTACAGAACGTACAGTAAACAATATGACTGACACGCAAATCTCAACGCCAAACAATATTCAAATCAATCAGAATCACCGAAGTAATATTCCGAAGATTAACCGAACACGGAACATTTCCCATTTACGCTTTATTAATAAATTCTAAATATAGAAGCGAACTTCTTGAATGGAACTCAGGGAATCGATATTTCAAAAATTCTTCAAGTTCGTTCATAAAGAAACACTCCAGTGCGCTTTTCCGCAGACGACCAACGGGATCCTTGAAACTTAACAAAATTTTCAACTTTAGCCCGATTCATCATGCCTTATACAGAGAGGTAGCTTATAATATCTTCTGCGCCATTAAATCTAAATTATTCCCTGTACCACGTTCAAAAGTAGGTAATAGGGTAACTTAAGTGAAATATAAATTGCCACAAACTGTTGTAAAATATGGCTCAATATTTTCGACTAGTAGGTAATGTTTATTTTAGCATATACAAATTAGATAGGCCTATCTTTATTTATGTTTTCATTATTATAAAGTACTCGTAACCTGATTATATTATATAATTTAGTACATTTACGAGTTTAAATTTATCTCTTTCTAAAATAACCGCGATTTCTGAATTGAGAATAGTTTGAGAACTTTCCAGAGTCTATTTTTATGCAAAACTGATACTCTAATTAAATATATATATTATAGCATTAATGAGTGTGATTTCGTAGTATTAGTATAGATATTATTGCATTTAAAACATTTTTTACAAAAAGATAAAAACCGACTTCCAAATAAAAACTTATATTAAAAGGTTCCGACGAATTGAGAACCTCCTCCTTTTTTTGAAGTCGGTTAAAAAGTGTGATTTCGTAGTATTAGTATGGATATTATGGCATTAAGGAGTGTGATTTCATAGTATTACTATGGATATTATGGCATTAATGAGTGTGATTTCATAGTATTACTATGGATATTAAGGCATTAGTGAGTGTGATTTCATAGTATTACTATGGATATTATGGCATTAATGCGTGTGATTTCGTAGTATTACTATGGATATTATGGCATTAATGCGTGTGATTTCGTAGTATTACTATGGATATTATGGCATTAATTCGTGTGATTTCGTAGTATTAGTATGGATATTATAGCATTAATGAGTGTGATTTCATAGTATTACTATGGATATTATGGCATTAATGCGTGTGATTTCGTAGTATTACTATGGATATTATGGCATTAATGCGTGTGATTTCGTAGTATTACTATGGATATTATGGCATTAATTCGTGTGATTTCGTAGTATTAGTATGGATATTATAGCATTAATGAGTGTGATTTCATAGTATTACTATGGATATTATGACATTAATGCGTGTGATTTCGTAGTATTACTATGGATATTATGGCATTAATGCGTGTGATTTCGTAGTATTACTATGGATATTATGGCATTAATTCGTGTGATTTCGTAGTATTAGTATGGATATATAGCATTAATGAGTGTAATTTCATAGTATTAGTATAGGTATTATAGCATTCATGAGTGTGATTTCTGAATTGCGAATCTGAAGTTGAACCCTTATCAAACTCTATCATGAGAGTATCCATACTATAGCGAAAGTATAACTGTCTGTCTGACTGGCTGTTTGTTACCACTTTACATCTTAACGGCCGACTGGATTTAGATGGAACTTGGCACACGAGTAAACCATGTCCTAGATTAGAACATAAGAAATACTTTGATTTTATATCCGAACCGTTTTTTTTTTTTTTTCTTTTTAATTTATTATGGGTGTGCTCTTGACTCTAGTCTAGGTCATAGTTTTTTCCCATTCCCTAAAGCCTTTCTCATGAATGTGGCTATCATATCCAAAAAAAATATTCTAAATCCGACTAATAGTTCCAGAGATTGCGAGATGCGGGAACGGGAAAAAACGGGATAAACGCGTATGAAGTTGCGGACAAAAGTTACTCAAAATAAATAAAAAAACACCACAAAATAAAAAAGAAACATGTTGCTCAAACTACCCAACCAGCATTATGAGAACCCATAAGATGTACTTTCCCCCTGCGCGTCACAACTAAATCCCAACATAGTTGGTAAAAGACAAATGACAAATGTTCCCTGTGTTGGGGCAGTGCTAAGAAAGCGAATGTTTATTTAGGGACAGAAAATCCCGTGGTTTGCTCAGAAGGGTTACATCGGTTATCACGTTTTCTTTTAACGGGAGACAGGAAAAGAACGGTCTTGTATTTACGTTTGGGAAGTTTATAGCAAAGTTATGAACGGGGCAAAGCTACGTTCTCATGTATGAAATGGGCAAAGCTAAGGCTATTTTAAAATCTTATTAATATTATGCCTATATTATCCTACTACACGGCAAACATACCGTCCGTCCTCCCACTATCCCCTCTAAAGAGATTGCAGGTAAAACTTAAAATATTCTACCTAGCAATAAATTATTTTCCAAACAGCCAACGCTAAAAATATCTTAAGTATCTTTACTACATCAAAATAAAATTCAAAATCGTATATTTGCAAATACGGTTTAAAAATAATAGGTGTTGTACATTATGCAACAATCAATACATATAAAATTCTTCCGTTACTGAGTGATTGACAGACAACGCGCTACCGAAAATACTGGTCGTAAAAAGCTAAAATTTGGCATGAAGGTTCCTTGGAGAGTGTAGGGGAGCACTAAGACAGGATTTCGAAATTCATACGGGTTCGGGGAAAAACGGAATATGCGCGTACGAAGTCGCGGGCAAAAGTTAGTAGGTAGAAGGTATACACAATCTAGTATCACGATTATTTTACTTTTCAGCATGCAAAATATAGATATAGATAAATACGAGTTCCTCTATATCGAATAGTTTCAAGGGCCAGGAATTTAACACTCTGTCTACTGACAACACATTCATAATAAACAAACAGATAGATGAGTATGTTGTGTAGTCCAACGCTACCCCAGGTACCATACCAAAGACGCAAGACAATAAACCATCCGTAATAATGGATATTCTTTGAACCCCCGACCTCTGTACTTAAGTGCGTAATATAGCACATCTAATCCTGTACTAGGACAACCGAACAGGGCAGGAGGTCTCATTCAGGGCACCATAGCTTTTGTTCTGCACCGGAAAATCAAGGAGGAAGGGAATAAAGGAAAGGGCCTTTACAAATCCAACGAAGACCCACCTGACCTCGCAGGCAATTACAGTTACTTTCTTAAAGAATAGATTGTCATTCACAGCGTTCATATTGTTTGGCGCTTGTAATTTCGAATATCCGAATATTTTGCTCCGAATAATTATGATTCTTCATATTTCGGAGGACGACACGAAATTAATTCCGAAGAAATCTTTTGTAACTCGGGTGTAAAATAAATTAATAAAGCTCCTGCTGTGTTATTGATTTTAATGAATTTGTATCCTCGGTTCGATGTTGGAAAATCTTTTCAACATATTTTTTGCCTTCCTTTAAGTTATAACAACAGACATGGTAGAAAACATTTTTAATTTTAAAATCATTTTTAAAATGTAAGCAAACATTAATTTTACATTACTGAATTTTAATAATCTATATTAAAATATTTCACAGCAACGTGAAAAGGCAACGCTTCTTAACAAAAGACAGCCGGTTTTAGGTGCGAAAAATTCACGTTTTGATAATTACAGCAATCCTTTGAACACCCCCCACACACGTGTGAACAGCCCTTAGATGACAGGTTGTTTGAGTCACCTTTATCATAGAGGCATGCATCTCATTCGTTTTTCACGTAAAAACACTTTTCTCAGGTGAATTTATGGAAACCATTTTTCTTTTTTATTAGCACAAATTGACTGAGAATAATAAGTTGAAAATATATCATTAATTTATTTTTAGATCTTTGTCGTGAAAAATACTCGTAAGTGAAGATATTTTAATAATAATGTCCCTTTTTACTAACTACTTATGTATGAATATATAATCATTTTTGGGACTTCGTTATGACTACAAAAGAGGCTCTCTTATAGAGGGAAACTCCAATGACAATAACTTACGTATTATATCGAGAGTAAATAGTACCAAGAATAGAATGTATGCCCTAGAGGCTTTTATAAATATGATAGGAGACTTCATTGAACTTTCTGAAAATAAGCATTATTATGGAGTTCTAAGAAAATGCTCTATCGTTTAGGTATTGAAGATTTCTTTAGCAGTCATTGCCAAATCCGGTGGAGAAGTAAACGAATACAAAACGCATACAAAGACGTAAGAAATTAGGTAAAACATAAGTTTACGTGGGTGAAATTCACCAAATAATGTAGGTATAATCTTGTTCGAAAATTGGAAGCGATGCGGTCCGCAAGAACATAATGAGTCCAATAATTGCTGTATGATAATCTTTAAGAAAAACTTTTAGTTTCGAAGTCAAATCTGCCGTTTATAAAACAAAAAAAGAAGCTGAACCGAAAACCTCAAAAACGTTAAACAAAAATCTCTGAAAGAGTTATGTCTAAACATGTTCAAAATAAAAAGGCCGTCGCCAGCTGTTTGCCATTACTAACATAAGCATATTTTAGTAGCAGGTGCGGGATATTGATATAATTTTAACGCAAACGACAGCGTATATACTCGCAGAGGTGACACCGAAGAGGACATGTTTGAACATGTCTCAAAATTTGGCAGGACTCCATGGTCACACCTTCGACACGTTACCCTCATTTCATTTCGGTAGGTATATAAAAAGCTGATCTAAAAATGGTTTTGTATTTTTTGAACGTGTTCCATGGGGCTTTTGTTTTATCATAAGGTGTGCTATAGAATTAAAAACATTACCCTCTTCTGAGGCAGTAGGGTTAAAAAAAACATTTCTTTTCACATTCCATCAATTCAAAAGATCTTAAAATATAAGGTCGCACGAAAAACGTCTCCTTCGTTTTATTTTCGTAACTTATTTGAATAAAACGCTCATATTACTGAAATAATAAATTGAATAAAGGTATAAATAACAATTTTTTCAACCTTCTATCATACGTACTCGTTCAAAAATAGAGTATTGTGTGACAGAAAATTGCATTTTAAAACATTTATTCGAGCCCTGTGGGGTCGCACAAACGGCTACGAGATATTTGAAGCGTTTTTTCGCTGACGCATAGGGAGGTATCACCAAGAACACAATTCCTTTTGCCCTGCCTCGGGGTACACAAATAGTATTCTATTTCCAATATTGATCGATATCTCTAGCAAGGAGAAGCTGCTACAATATTCAGGGGTACAAATAGCTCTAAATGCTTAGACGGTATTTTTAGGTAATACGTTTACATCGCGTTTATCGTCAATAGCTTTTACTGGATTAACAAGAGACAAGCGNAGTACTGAGGTAGGTACAAATAGCTCTAAATGCTTAGACGGTATTTTTAGGTAATACGTTTACATCGCGTTTATCGTCAATAGCTTTTACTGGATTAACAAGAGACAAGCGCGATGGGACGACAATACGACGAAATTCTTAATAGAAATTATTCTTAGGACACACCATCCTTTATTCGATTTCAATTAAAAATGAACGTACCTGTACCGTCTTCGCCTCGTGCTTGTCTGTAGCTGTGGATCTAGCTGACTTTCGGTAACAGCTGAGCCTTGAGGTTTGTCAGAACGATTGTAATCAACGGTGAATGATGGTACGATGGTGATCTTGCGTTCAGCTTCCATATTTCTGTCCATACTCGTAGGTGAATGGTCATTCTTCTTTGAAATGCGTAGGTATTTCCTACATAAATAAAACAAAAAAGATGTGACATAAAACACTTTTATTTAAAACTTATTATTTGAGCTACATAGCGGAGTTAGTTTGATTTGCTTAAGCCTTAGCTGCTCCAACTTTTTCAGCCAGCTCAATGCATTGCCGCATGAGTGACACATAACCAGACAGTATTGCACGTTCTGAAACAATGAACTGGATTAGAAAAGAGAAAGTTAAATATTCTACATTGTCTACTTTACAATCGCTTTTTGACAGCTGCCGTAAAAGTTAGCCTTGAAAAAATAATATGAAAACTGCTTAATATTATTTAGCTATCTTGTTTATGACTTAAAGATGCCAATAATATCGTAAGACCCAATTGCACAAACCAAAGTTATCTTTTAACTCTGAGTTAGTTGCTCACACGAGTTTTATATATCAAATATTTCATAGTGACCCCGGGTTAGCAACTAACTCGAGTTAAAAGTTTATGCTATGCTATCAGTCGATAGATTAGTCTGTCGTAAAAATAATCTGAAGGTTAAATACTGATTGTATGAAGTTCTCGTCATCATGCGAAGAGAGAAGCTTCACCCAATCAGACAGTCATTTCATTCACTTCTAAACTAGCCTAAGCCTTTACGCTATCGTTTGTACAAACTACGAGCGAAGAATTAGAATAAACTTATCCATAAGTCTGAGGATAATTTTAATAGAGTTTCCACTATTCCGAAGCTTATTCTTTGAAGGTTTAAAACTATAGAACTTGACGCTTTGTCTTCAGAATATCGAACAGTGAATGTAAAGTGTGGTAAGTCAGACAAACTTTTGATAACGTTCAATCTTTGTGGATTTTACTGAAATATATGAAAGTTTTTAAATGCACTTGATGTGTTTTAGGAAAAGGACGTACGTACCTACTTGGTTTTTGGTAAAAGGTACAATACAATTTTAAAGTACGTTAAATTTAATTATATTTAAAAGCAATCTCATTATTATGAATACGAAATTATGTTTGATTGTTAAGCTTTATGCTGACTGTCCACTAGAACGGAGAGGAGAGTAAAGGAGAGGAGCGAAGCTTTGCCAATATTGACCAATGGAAATAGAATCTCCGCTCCGTTTCAGTGGACAGGCATCACGAACTAGTTTAAAAATTCATACGAAACCGGGAAGCGGAGCGAGCCAGTGGAGCGGGAAAGCAGAGCAGGGATGCGAAAAAACACGGCCGCTCGCTCAAATTACTCGTGGCGTGAGCTCCGCACAGTCCGCAACTGCGCTCCGCATTACTCCGTCGCTCGGCTCCGCTGCCTCGCTCCGCTTCAGTGGACAGTCAGCCGAATCGCAGAAACTATTTGGATGAATTTTGGTACAGAGTTAGATGATACCATATAGAGACTGTTGCAAGCTACTTTATTTTTGTGAAAAAAGCCACGGGCTAAAGCTTCTAACAAAAAATGAAGACGATATAGTGCGTTGAACATACGCGCGACGTCACTATTATGGTACAATTGGATAAAAATAATGCGATGCAAACAAACCCAAAAATGGAGTCGGTTTTCATTTCGATTGTTTAAGACTTGTAATTTTCCGGAACGAAATATAGTTCCGGAAAATTACAAGTATTTACTACCTGACCCCATTTTTGTGGCTAATACGTACCTACACTGTGAACTCAAATAAATTGAGAGGGATAAGTTAACGCCAGACTATAATCTTATCAAAAACATACACCAAGCAACGATAACCATAAACAAAACACAGTACAGCCACATTTGTAGACATATTCATATTCCAATAATAGTCGATTTCGGCACGAAAAACCGTGACATTTACGGATGTGGGTAAATCAATTCGGAGACGGGTGCAAACATTACCCATGTCAGCGGAGCGCGAAGGTTCCGTAGGCACTGGCGATTGTTTAGCACAAAAATGATTTGAACCCTATTCAGAGGACATAGGTACTGGGTTGGTGAGTTCAGGAAGAATATTTCTGTGCGTTCATCGCGACAAGCCCGAAGCAGAATGTTGTCATAGATAACACACGGCCAGCCCAACGGCTCAGGTAAACATTGGTTTTGTCAAATATTATGCGATGAAATTTCAAGCATTCTTTGTTTCCACCTCATGAAACTCTCGTTGGGTATTTTTCTTTCATCTTTTTTTTTGTATTAGAATTTTCCGAAACTTATCTTGTTTTTGGGCAGTTTCTGACTCAAATACTGACTGAATATATTGAACATTGTTGAATTGGATTCAAATACCTGGAACAGACTAGTCCATTAATATTGCAGTTACATAATATGCCCCAATATTTATTATTCGTAGAATTTCATGCCAGTACTACTGAAATCTCCGAACACCTAATTTCTTTACTCAGAAATATTTTAACGAATTGGCAACTACTCACCCATCAATGTAAAGAAATTATAAAGGTATGAGAAACTGAGACTTTCCACGCTACTGTCCTTCGAAAACTGAATTTATAATGGAAATGCCAGCCCCGTCCAGTCCACGTATACGAGGTCTAGTCGGGCTTCTATCAACGGGGTGTGAGATGAGGTGTGGCGAGGGGCGCGCGGGTCGCGGGGCCCGAGAGGCGGGGGTTGTTCGTCAGTTGATCCGATCGCGGGACCAGCTGATTGATGACGCCGATTAGTGATGCCCAACCCGCCCACGAATAAATTGTCGACCGATTTTTTGCTTCGTAAACTTAAGTCCGAACCCGCCTTTTTGTATGTTGAAAATTTCGAGACTCGACGTTGTGTGTTAATGGAAAAAGGATTCGAAAATAATTTCAGTATTGGACGTTTACCTTCCTCTCGCTGTCATTTTTTATTTTATTTTTAGGCGATACAAAATAATATTAGAGTCTAGCTGCGTTTTATATTGAAGTCTAACAAACAAATTTTAAGTAATGGGAAAATAAATATTGTTTATCGTAAAAAATATACTCTTATCATACGTCTACAACTATGGAGTTATAAAAATGGATAAATATAATACTAGAAAAAATGCACAAGTCACATTATAGAGAAATTGAATTTAACAGTTCCAACATTACAAAAATTATCAATAATATGGTAAATCACTTTCAACATGTATTGGTATCAAAAAAGCCAAAACGTGGTTTAAAAATATATTATCGATATGAAACCCTGTATTCCTGATACTATTGTTCAAATACGACCCACAGAACTGCAGACTCATCATTGGCTACCTCCGTTTCGTTTAAGAGTTGAAATAATTTCAGCTTTACGCTTTATTTGTTTTCCATAATGGAGCATGATTCAGCGCTTTTTCTTCTACTAAACGCACAAATGGTGCCTCTATTTGCGTAACACGTTATTGAAAAAAGAAAACCGTTTTATTAAAGGGTAATAATCCATACTCATCCATCTTGTATTGTATTATACATCTATATAAATAAAATGAATCGCTAAGTGTGTTGCTAAGCGCTAAACTCGAGAACGGCTGGACCAATGTCGCTAATTCTTTTTTTGTTTTGTTTGTTATTATCAGGAAAAGGTTCTTATGAAAGAAAATTTTGAAAAACATTATCATCCGGGCGAAGCCGGGGTGGTCCACTAGTATGATATAAAACAAAATCGGGTTAGTTACACCATTTATAACTCAAGAACAGCTGAACCGATTTTGAAGATCTTTGATTGTTGGATTTGTTTTTGCCCCGAATAACTATTTAAACATTGAGTAAATTAGGTAAAGAAAAAAATGTGATTGTACAAAAATAATTTTCGAATACAACGCCATTTCTGATACATGACAAAAACAAAACGCGACAAAAATGTATTCTGAGGCGGTACGAAGTTCGCCAGGACCACTGACACTATTATAAATGTGAACTCTGTCTGTTACCTCTTCACGTCTTAACGGCTGAACGGATTTGGATGAATATTAACTCAGGGGTAGACATTGGATACTTTTTGTCCCAGGAGTATGTTCTCTTTCCAATAAATACGCGGGCGAAGCCGCTGCCAAACGCTAGTTCTATAATATATGCGAAAGTAAGTTTGTATTCTGTTAGTTTGTTAATTTTTGAAGCCCAAGCCGCATCACCGATCTTAAAACTAGTCTAAGGCACTTTTCTCACCACGCTGACGAGGAAGCGATTAGCTATCGACTATTTTCTCGCTGAGAAAACGGACAAATTATATAGATCCCGTGTGAGTAAAAGAGACACAAACCTTTATAGTCGATAGCTGGCACTGTGAGAACTCTCTTACCACTAGTTTGTCGCAACGACAAGAGCTATCAAAGCGATGCTCGCTTGGCGGCCAACCAGCGGTCATTTCTAGCTATAGTGTCGGCCGGAGCGATTAGTACGAGTTATCGCTGTCGCACAATAGGAGTCGCTTATAGCCGAGCGACAAATCGATCGGGACTAAACACTAGATTTTTGCTGCTCGCCAACTCGTATCTAGTTTCTAGCTTTACTCGCTTCTCGCTGATCGTTGGCGGTGAGACAAGTACCTAAAGCATGGAAAGGTACATAAGATACTTTTTATCAACAGGGGTGAAACCGCGGGCAGGAGCTAATAACTAAGTAATTATTGCTCAATATCGAACACAAATCCAAATAAATTCTGAAGTGAAAAATGTTCAGAATTTATTCAAATTAAACATTGACTCCGTTATGTCATCTGGCGTATATTGTTTGAATTCAATCTTATTCAATACACGAATGCTCTTCACTGAATCGAATTATTTCTGCGTCAGCAAATATTGGAAAACATTACAAATATTAAAATAAAGCAAACTGGGCATTTTAATTGGGTCTGCACATAAGAATACACAATGTACCTAAGTGTAGACAAACAAACCTTTTTCAGTTAGGTCGCAGAATATCGGGGCTAAATAATGACTCATGGGTCGCTCTTGTTGCCGAAATCGTTCGAAAGAGTGACCGCGGCCCTGGAACGCAAAGGGCATAAGGAGGAATACGGATGGGTTTTAGTCAGTAAGAGTCTGACACTCCCTTCGGCTCCGCCAAGAGCGGAAGGAGTCATTTGATGATTTACCATACTTAAAAAATAAAATTAAAAATGGGTCGGTCTCCCGGGTTAAGCAACGCTTATCGAGGTAGGTCCGTGGATGAGTGACCTTCCATTAATAAACATCTTTGACAATCAGCCAACAGAAGTCACAAAATCTGACACCAATCTTGCCTAAGGGTATCGTGTTACCTAGTTACTGGGCAACTACTGGCTTCTAAGCCAGGTAGGAAGTCGCTCCCATGTAAAATACTGATACTCATATCAACTGGTTAGACTGGAAGCCAACCCCAGCATAGTTGGATAACGACTTTGGAGATTGATTTAAGTTAGGTCATTTATGAAGAAAGAAAAAGAGTTTATTAGCGACAAGCATGACGCATATAAAAAAATAAAATTACAAATGTTATTCAAGTTGGGAAGATGTGCGTCACATTCGCGCAAAACGGCCATCGCTCAGCATAATGCTTGGACTCGTGTGCGAGACAGAGCCATAGTGCTGGTTTTCAGCGACAACCGGCATACATTACTTTATCACCAGAAAGTACATTGGTAATGGCAGAAACTAAAGAACGCTGCATGCAATCATTATTTACACCAAATACGATCGAATTCTTTGTACACGTCAGTTGATCATTGAACCATTGATTTTTTTATATTTCCTTTCCAGTCCATATTTCATTTCCTTGTTCTTTGTCAAATGCATTCGCCACTATTAATATTCGCATTTCTATTCGCATGCACGAACATTCGCATCGTTTCTTGCGAATACGAATGCGAAATAATTGTTCACCACTTTTGTTAAAAAGCTAAGTAAATTTTAATATTACTAGGGTTAAAATAAGCAAATAGTTCTTATGAGGATAAATCACGAATTTCCCTGGCTGTACTTAACTATCCGCACGAGGTACTTATAACAAAACCCACAAACATGTGATCCACTCCTAGATAGGCCACATTAAAACAAATTACGTTCGTTCTCGAGCTAATGGCAATCTTGATTAGCATAGCACCAAGCGATACGTTCGGGGTACGTGAGCAGTACATACGAGGTACGCTAACGGTACGTGAGCGGTAGGGTGCGGTAGAGCCGGTAAGTAACAGTTGCGAAAACTATAAACTATCGCATCCAACGTACCGCGTTGAAGTGAGTCGATAAGAAATCGCTAACTTGCTGTGGAATTACTCGGACGGTGGGGCATAGAGTAGATAAATGGTGATGGTCTGTTTTATGCCTAAGAGCAAGGGGTTCAGATATGATGACATAAAATACTCAATTGAATCGTATACTGTCATGCCGGTTAACGCTCGCGACAAAACATGTTTGGAGATATAATTTCAGTGGAGACAGATAATTTCAGCGGAGATTAGCCATCGACATGGGAGATAGGTATTACAGCACACAAGTGTGTGTGCAAACACATTTGCACTCCATCTTCCCTCAGTCTTATAGAATAATTGGACGGCAATCCATCGTACCAACTCTCTTTGGGTTGCTACGATCAGATAAATCATTCAGATTCAGATCAGAGAGGTCATTAAGATATTATTAACATATTTTCCGAATCGGAGAAGTATCACACCGCCAACTTCCAAACTGCAGACGAGAAAACGTGTTGAGTTCTGAACAAAAACGGTCGGACTTTCTCGAGTCCCTTCTCTGTATTTTATATTGAACACCTCACTTTTTCACCTAAAGGCAGGCGCACGACAGACGCGACGCATCTGCACCATCCACTTCTAACCAAGCACTATATAAGCCGCCATATTACACATTGATAACACCTCACTTTCTTGTGTCTCTTCTTTATATTTCCCTGATCTCTGTGAGCTAAGGGCAGGCGCACGTCGGACGCTTGCCCCCGCCGGACGCGACGCGTCTGCACCATCCGCTGCCGACATAGCGCTGTATCAACCGCCCTATTACAACCTGTTTTTATTTAAAAGGTACCTCACTTTTAAAGGTTAATATTATTTCTTAGCGTTACTAGTAAACTCGATGAATCATATCATGATTCGTGGAGTTTCAGAAGGGGGCTGGTTTAAATAGTTGTATGGTAGACAGTTAGAGACGACTCACTCTAAGGCTTGTTTCACACGTACCACAACCACCACACCACAACACGTGGGCGGGCCCTAATTTTTATGACGATAATGAATAGTTAAATTCACACGGACCACATTTTGACGTCACTATAAACCACGTATGTGATACCAACCACATCGCAGCCATGTCGCAACCACAACGCAACCACCAGCGACACCGCGAAATAGCGGCCGCCCACATCGCAAACACATCGACAATATTTTAAAACTTTTATCATGATGATTATAACCTGCTACTTATGACTACCTATGACTTGCTATTGCCATCCTGATGCCGCATGCCGTTGTGAAAGCAAGATGATCACAATCCCTTCTTCATAATGGATTCATGATGGAAATGTAAGTAGTGGCCCTTTTTGACTTCTCTGTCTACATAGACATACGATACGGTAATTACTGGCTTATAAAAGTATTCAAAAGATACTGACCACCATCATTGCATTGGGTACATGGGAAGACTGCCACTGGTACGTCACCCGCGCCCTGAGCGTGTCCCACATGTCCTGTGTCTTCAATTTTACTGCCATGACCTGTAATATTAATGACACACTACATAAGCATCAACCAAAGTATTCTTGGGTTTGAAATCAGGGAAAGTAGGAGGATATTTATTGTTTCTCCCAGTACTCAATACTAAATTCTTTATTGCATTCCATATGTATTAAGATGGTATAACAAAGTAAAGGTCAATATGGACCCTACCGGGCACAGCAAAATATGGTGAGAGGAAGAGGGCTTAGTAGCAATTCAAGGAATTCAATATTACTTTAAATTATTATGTTTAATTGGGTGTATAATTATGTATATGTATAAATATATTTATTGGTAGAACTTATTGTAATCTTACTTACAACCTGCATCTCTGACCATATCCTCAACAGAATCTAGCACCGCTTCGGTGTTATTCATAATGTCCACGGTACTCATCAATACCTTCAACTGTTCCATATTCCGTTAATTTCAACTTTTACAGAAGCTTAAATGAAACTATATCTTTTTTTAACATGAAAATAAAACTATAAATTATAATCTAGAGCTATATTTTCTTATTCTGTGACATTATTAATAAATCATCATCCATCAATCATCCATAAATGACACGGTTATTGATGTTTATGGGTCAAGCTACGAAGGAGGTTATTTTTATAATTTATTGCTTATTGAGCACTTATAACGACCAAGATAACATTATTTTTAGCCTATGATTGATTAAACTCGGCTAGTTAAGTGTCATTTAAGTTTAAACTAAAATAAAATGCCGATCACATTCGAGTTTCGACTCACTAACTAGCTGATTGGACTCTCACTCTGTTACTTATTAAGTAACACGACTGAAAGTCATCCCGTTGATGTCTAATGGTTACCAGCGTTGCTGATGATGAGGATGAAGTCCTTAATGCGATTTTAAGGTCGGGGACAATATTTTATTTTCTCGGTCTGGATTTTATACCCGTTAGCAAAAGGCGCGATTCCTTTTACGTGATACTTAATGATACCTGGAGAAATGAGGGGTATTTCATAAAATATTAATATAGGTGCTGGTAAGTGGTGGTGCTATCTCTATTAAACCCTTCGCGTTGCTAGAAAAGCAAATATCCTTTGTCACAGACGGTANTCTTTTACGTGATACTTAATGATACCTGGAGAAATGAGGGGTATTTCATAAATATTAATATAGGTGCTGGTAAGTGATGGTGCTATCTCTATTAAACCCTTCGCGTTGCTAGAAAAGCAAATATCCTTTGTCACAGACGGTAGTTATTGTTACATTGAAATTTTAGTAGGTAATCCTGACGTTCAGCAAAGCATTCGATCCAGATAAGATGCCTAGAAGGTTTAGGAGCCACGTATATTGTAGTGCTGCTTTAGGTATTGCAAAAGGTCACTGTGCGATAATGTGAATAAAACGTCACTCAACGCTCACAAGTAATTTCACTTTTTAACCGACTTCTAAAAGGTGAAGGTTTTATGTTCGACTGTATGTATTACTAGCTTTTGCCCGGGACTTTGTACGCGCATATCCCGTTTTTCTCCTCTCTCATGAATGTGGCTATCATACGCAAAAATTTTTTTTTCAAATCCGACTGGTAGTTCCAGAGATTAACGCGTTCAAACAAATAAACACTCTTCAGCTTTATTATATTAGTAAAGATTATTATTAGCATAGATTAAATGATCTTGATGATTATTTTTGCGGTGGGTTTAGTTATAGCTTTATTTAATTTGTTACGGCTTACAAACCTGTAGCAGTCTAGAGTCTTCCGCTCTGGATGGAGCGGAAGGGCGTGTCAGACTCTTACTTACTAAAACCCATCCGTGTTCCTTCTAAAGCACTTTGCGTTCCAGAGCCACAGTGACTCTTTCGAACAAATTCCGCAACCCTGGCAGTCTAGATAGACATACGATGGGGTTTCTATATAGTCGAGGTTTATTACCCACATGATGCAAATATTGTTTTTGGTTTTCAGGAGTTGCAATGGTTCGAAATAGTACGGTGAACTTGTCAAAGTCCCAAAGCAAAGTATCCCATAAAAAGAAAGGACATCATAAAAATATCAAAAATCACAACCTAAATTCCTCAGATTTACGATCTGACATTAGTTATAAAAGAAGCGATATCTAAACTCCTAATTACCCGCGATTCGCTCAAGTGGGTTCATTATAGCGCCAATAAATCATGGACAATGGCAGTTTCATAGATCAAAAGAACAATCGTCTCTGATACCGGAGTTCGTGTAAAAGCCGGTGATAAAAATTAATAAACAGAGGTTGGTAGTCGTTATCGGTTGGTACGGTCTTACCAACACAACGCGCAACGGTCGATCCGGTAATTGATGAAATGAGTGCCAATTAAAATCTAGCCGTTATTCTTCTTGTAAATAAAATCAAATAAACGAAATATGGACTACCTGAATGCCATATGGCTAGAAAGGGGCTGAACACTGAAATAACATCTAATAGAAAAGTGTTGAGGAATAAGACATGGATCAGCGCACACAAATGAATTGAGATACATATAAGGGCTAGAGAATTTTAGTTTTGGCCCGTAGGTGAAGATGGAGTCTTCAGATGGTACTCAGTTTTTAAAGTAACCATAAAGTGAGATTCTATTTTATAAGACATAGAGGAAGGGATTTGCTAAATAGTTTATTCTATCGACTATTAAAAATAAACAGGATATTAAGAGTAGAAGAGTTTGGTAAATATTTATCAATTCCCCGTATGGAGTTTTTCATCTTTACTTCGTAAACCCTTTCAGGATTCCTGAGCCTAAATCCAATATTTATACATCAATTCTGTAATTTAATTTTAAGTTCAAACTACACAAACTAATACCTTGCGCTTAATGAAAATCATATTTGCTACAAAGACTCAATTTAAACAAAAACTCAATTTATATTTTCGCCGAGCATTTAAACTACTACATCGAATCAATTTTAGTTTATAATACAATTAGGTATATTCGTCAATAAGTAAAGCTTTGTTCTGATCGGCGCGCAATCGGCCCGATATAAGGCGTCATCCGAGTAGAAAGCGATCATCGTGATGATCGTTTTCTATTAATGACGCCAGTATTCGATGGGTATGATATACGATCGATAACATGGCAAGCATGATCAAGGATGTACACTAACATACTGTTTTACACTTAATTTAAAAGTATCCTTTGGCTTTCTTTTTACGAATGTCTCCTTCCGCTCTGGATAGAGCGGAAGGGAGTGTCAGACTCTTACTAACTAAAACCCATCCGTGTTCCCCCTAATGCCATTTGCGTTTCAGGGCCGCGGTGACTCCTTCGAACAAATTCCGCAACTGGCTTTCATAACCTGCAGATAATATACTCGTACTTTACCTCATGAACTCACGCCATTTCTTACGCTAGTAAGCAACTAAGCTTAATGCCACTATCCTAACCTACCTTAATACGAGTACCTACGTAGTATTCTCAGAATCCTTTTGTATACTGAAACCTACATCTTAACTTACGCTCATTATATAATCATATATAATCACCTAATACAAGTTCTGGTAAAATATACTTAATATTATTTTAAATGAGGTAGATACATTTCACTGTAGCCTAATGAAGTTCACAGGACTAATACTGAAGTGCATTGAATGTTTAGGTGTGATTTTAATTGAATTTTTTGTTCGTCAATGTAAGGTAGATAGATGTATGTGTATGTTTGTGGTAGTAACATCGCATTGGCGTTATAACTGTTAAGGTGTTGTTTACGTAATTTTAAATAAATAAAATACTAATGTCAAAGCAACCACCAAGCAGAAAACTAGTTAGGAATTCTACATTGACGAGTTCGTACCATGAATCATTACGTTGTAAGTACTCAATCTAATTCTAAACTATCATTACTAAAAAAACTGGATTACCTTATAATTAATTAATTTATAATATTTAATTTATATTATTATAATAAAACTTTCTTAATTGAACCACTGATAGAAAGACTAGTTTGTTGACCCGGAAAATTTACGGTTTTTTTGGAATAAAGATTTACTGAAAGGAAGTACGCCAGGTAGCAGCACTGAGACGTTCGGTATAGGCACCTCTCTAAACGCTCATGTTTTTCCGAGTCCAACATTAGTAAAATTGACGTCAACGTCATGTCTATGTCAAACTTACGTTTTCAAAGAAGAAAACCTCTTGCCTATGTGGTGCCAAGTGGTAAATTTTCCTGAAAACCCTTATTGACCAGGGGAGCGACCAATGTGAGCTTCCAATGTGGTAGAACCTTAAAAAGATACCTTAAAATATCTGACTCCTAGATCCTAAGCTTTTTTTTTTTTTTTTAAGGACGGGAAATCATCTAATGACTTTTTCCGCTCTGGGTGGAGTGGAAGGGCGTGTCAGACTCTTACTGACTAAAACCCATCCGTGTTTCTACCAAAGCCCTTTGCGTTCCAGGGCCGCGGTGACTCTTTCGAACAAATTCCGCAACCCTGGCAGGCTCTCGCCCTAGCGGGCCCCTTCTTTTATGCTGACATCTCTTTGAGGCGCGCGTGAAACACAACGCGCCATCGACCCGGGCCTGGTGGTGACCGGACAGCGAGCCACCCAATGCTCGCCGTCCGCAGGCCCGCGCCTACGGTGGCCGGGGATCGCCCTGCGACTCCCGACGCCCG
>NDFZ01004270.1:56712-67329 GCA_002192655.3 Mamestra configurata
GCCCAAGCAGGGCAGACCTCCAGCGTATGCTCTACCGTGTCCTCCGGGCGATCCTCACAATGCTGACACCCGGGCGTGTCCTCCCGCTTAATCCGAAACAGGTACCTCCCGAAACAGCCGTGTCCGGTGAGTACCTGCGTCAGGCGGAAGGTGAGGACGCCGTGGCGCCTCTCCAGCCACTCCTCAAAGAGGGGCCTTACCGCCGCAATCGTGGCGTGCCCATGAAAGACTTCACTTAGTGTCAGCCTCTTTGCATTTAGAGGAGTAGGCTTACACAAGAAGGCTAAATAAGGACAATTATTTCTTGTTATCCTCTGACTAGTTATTTAAATCATTTTCCAAACCATTCCACATAAGCCTAACAAATATTTAAAATGCGAAAGTGAGTTGAATGCGAAACCGATTTTGATTAATTTTATAGCTACACGGGACCTTGGAGACGGTTGAAGGCTACCTTTATTGGGGAAATCTATAGAAATCTAAATAATCTATATTTATAATCTTTCTTTATCTACCGCGAGCGTAGCCGCAAGCAAAAGCTAGGAAGTAAATATTTCGACAACATACAAAATCACACAATCCCATTCCGACACACGTATGTAGCACACACACGGTAACACCATGACAAATAATAAAACAAAAGGCGAAAATAAAACGAATATTTACGACACATTTTATGTTTCTCATTTTCCATTAATGAATTTTTTTTTCATTCACGATATGAAGCAAAATGAAGGTTATTTGAGCTGAAATATGGCCCACCATATGTTCTGTCGGCTTTCTCTGTAATTGACTTGCCCCTAATGAAACGCCGCTCAGTCACGCCCCCGTGTTTAGCATTTCTGTAAATTCCTTTTTATTTCGTGTTCTGTGCTTCGTAAATGCATAGCTTTTCATTTTGGGGAGGTAGTGCCGTAATCGCTACAAGAAGCGTATAGCTAAGTAGGAACAGCCACACGGGTTAAATGGTTTTAGAACACACTCAATATTTTTTTATCCAACCACACCCCATACCATGACATAGGCAATAAAAAAAACATCGCCTCTTTACGTGTAGGGGGGGGGGGTAAGTACCCTGTAAGTAAAAACTACTACTTTGTCATATCAATGTATGTATACCCATACCAAATTCCAACTTTCTTGTGCTAAGCGACGCTAAACTAAACCGCGGACAGACGGACATGGCGATACTATAAGGGTTCCTTGTTGACTACAGAACCCTAAAAAGGGACTAAACGGCTTTCATACAGGTGTAAATAAGAGAGATAGCTGCCTATAAAGCGAAACTTTATCTTTAAACTACGTGTCATATTAAAGGCCGCGTGTACAACATCTAAGATATATTAGGGGCATATTTTGTCTGTCGTGTAGGGTAAGAGAGCTCCTGGAATATTCTACTGCATCATTTCCCCTGGGAGAGTGTTCGTAAGCAAGTTTATCTGGTAGTTGCCTTCACCTGTAGACTGATTGAATTATTAGGAAGGTATGTCATACATAAGCAATTGTATTTATAATATATAATATAATATAATATATAATATATCTTGGGACAACTCACACACGGTCATCCGATCCCAANCTAGTCATATTATGTTTTACATGCCTTTGACATTCTTAAGGCCTCGTTAGACATTTTAAATGGAATGGGGTCACTCAACGAAACTCAAATCAGAGCATTTATTTCAATTAAACCATTACAGCCACTTTTGAATAGTCGGTATGTCCAAAGAGATGAAGCTAATTACACGTTCTAAAGCGTAGATCTCTATGGAGAAGAACGTGCAAGAAACTCCACGGACTCTTTTTTAAATCTATGTTTTTACAATTATANAATTTACTAGTCATATTATGTTTTACATGCCTTTGACATTCTTAAGGCCTCGTTAGACATTTTAAATGGAATGGGGTCACTCAACGCAACTCAACTCAGAGCATTTATTTCAATTAAACCATTACAGCCACTTTTGAATAGTCGGTATGTCCAAAGAGATGAAGCTAATTACACGTTCTAAAGCGTAGATCTCTATGGAGAAGAACGTGCAAGAAACTCCACGGACTCTTTTTTAAATCTATGTTTTTACAATTATATGGTTACATCATTCGTGTGAAAATTATACAAACATACATATATGTAAGAACGATGTAGAAAGACTTGCACGATCAAGCGTCCGAAGTAAAAAATGAAAAGCAACAATTCAAGGAACAAATAATTAAATAAACCGTGGCAGCTGAGACATGACCGACCAGTCTTAGCTGACGGCGGCGGCGCCCGCTCAGCAATATGACAATGAGAAAGGGCACAAGCCGACAATTATCTCTGCATGCACTATTAAAGTATATCATGTAAGTGTAATTAAATATTGAGCAGAACAAGTTCATACTTCTAAACATGCACAGTACACAGTACTACAAACCTCACCTCGTAAACCTCAAATCAATTTATTTCAGTATTTTTCCTACACGTTTTTTCATTATTTTCCCGATTCATATAACAACTAGGCAAAAGAAATAACAAAATTATGATCCAGAATCATAATACTCATATTATGATCCGGTGGTTCGGATTCGGTGGTTTATATCGAGGATTAATACAGTTCACCCATTTCATCACAAACTACGATAACGCTTTACGTTTACTAATAAAATAAAATGTAATTGCTACTAAAATTATTGTCTCACGTACATATCTGTTAAACATGTCCTTCCTGTGAGTAATGAGCAAAATAATATGAACCTACATTATGGTTTAGTATGGGTCCTGAAACATTCATGGAAACCGGATAATGGTCGAAATGACATTAAAACGTCGTGTTTCTTTTGAAAAACTTTGTCTGTTTCATAACAATAACAAAAGGGCCAGGTGAGAGCTAATAAACAGAATGGCTTTGTCCTCTTAACGAGCTTTCACGGAAAGACTTAGCCGTGCAAATATAAATAAACTGCTATTGTTTCAGAACCTCTGCTTTTAGAGATCCACTGGAAAATACAGCGAACGCTCACTGTTTATCTTCTTAATTACTGATTAGCCGATACAAACGTTTCCGTTTCTTTGCGCTCAGATGCTCTGCGCACTATGTTTCATTAAGTTCTAAAGAAAAAGCGAAGCAAAAATTACGTTTTGTGTTTGGGATTTGAATTTTCTTATCGAGATTGGCAGTAATTCTTACTTCACGTGCAAATTTTGTGAAATTGACTGAATTAACAAAAATATAATTAGAAAAATCTCATATTTGACACCAAATACGATATCTATCGTATTTGGTGTCAAATATAAGATTTTTTATTACCATATTCGCTCATAACCAAAGGTAAAATAACCATTTACCTGAGAGATTTATGTATTCTTTAAATTCTCCAGTGCATTTAAAAATATTAATCACATAATTTAATTCCATAATGTGGGTAAATAAATGGCAAAATAATGTGTAGGTAACATTAAAAAATAGCGTCCTCATATTTACCATCAATGTAAAGCGACAATATCGTATTTAAAAACATACGGATCCCTGCACGTTAGTGTTTAAAGTGTACCAAGAACCACATTATTGTAACTGTCCTCAGCGGGAAGTTTTTATTTTAATCTTCTTATTCCTCCATATTAAAACGTTTTACTTAAATCTAAATGTTCAGACAAAATGGCCCGGGAAACGTCTTTATATTTTCAGAGGCAAGAACAACATTGTTAATTAAATTCAATGATTAAGAACGTATTTAAAATAACTCTGGTTGGGAATCGTTAACAGTATTTTCTGTAAATAAGGTAAAATGGTTACATTCCTTTTTCAAAGTAATTAATTTTCCATGTTAAATAAACAATAGAAGTAGCTACAAGTAACTCTTATTTGTAATAATAAAACCTAACTAAATCTGTTTCAACAGTGCTCTGTGATAAACCAACACTACCACTACAACTGTCACCAGAGCATGGGCAGCAGCATTCTCTGTGCATTGCAACAGCTACACTACGATCGCCAACCCGCCTGCCAATCGTGGCGATTATGGCAACCCCCCTTTGGGGGAGGCTTATGTCCAGCAGCGAACGTCTTTCGGCTGATATGATGATTTTGATGATGACTGTGATGAAAAAGAGAGCAACGAAAAAAAAACGAATAAATCATCTTTAAACTTCCCAACACACACAGAAAACATTTCTTTAAGCACACCCTACTCAAGACACCAAAAACGTCAAACAAATCCACAATAAGAACCATTCTCGCTATAATAGTTCGGTAAACAACCCATTTCGGGGCACTTAGGAGTTATCGCATGACACATTCGTGTAGTACTAGAGTAGTCGTACATGGAATATCTATTACTGGGCACGTAAGCCCTGCCCGTTGGGGCAGCTGATAGGGGGCAGCCTGTCCGAACTGGTTTAGCTCTTAAGTACGTCTTACTGACGCTCTTAGCCCGAGATAACTACCCCAATGTAATGTAGGATTGCATGTGGATCTTTCTAGAATGCTGGACTGCTTTGAAAATGAATTGCTAGTTAGGATTTGCGGAAGATATATGCTTTTGTTGGGGCTGTTTGTTTTGGGGAGTTAGATTGGGTAGGGTTATTGGTGCATTATTCTTGTATACTATGAGTGGATGAAAGTGACCGAAGATCGAGTTAAGAGAGGCTACTATTGTAAAGTATTCCACTTCTGGACTACGTACTAAACGCTGACACTAATCCTAGCATAATAACAATATTATACAGTTGAAATTTTCACAGAATGTGATTTTATATTACAACAAATCATTAAAAATAAAATTGAAAGATGGCCGAAAATTAAAGATAAAAGCACCGTGATTTTCTCGGATTATGGTACAGAACCATTCATGTGCGAACACGACTCGCACTTCGCCGGTTTTTGTTTTCTCCTGAATCGTTCTAGAGATAAGATCTTTAATAAATGAAACTTCATATTTTTTGCCGATAAGAAATCCCAACAGGCACAACTTTTCAATAGAGAAAATAGCAAAGCACACATATCTTTGACCTTTGACCTCACTTCGCCATGGTATCGAGTGATACAAACGCAGTCAATATGATACTTCTTCACTCGATGACTCGACTTCAACATGATATTAGTTCATCCCATCTAAACATTTCAAGTACTTATTGCAGATTTTACTGCGGCAACTTTTTGTAGTTAAAAACTGCTAACTGCTAATATTTATTAGATTTAACAATAGAAACACCATGCTGACTAATAATGGTGCTAAAAGTGAGACAAGAAAAACTATTTCATACTTGTTTAGCCTCGATATTACCTATTTATTTGCTGACTAGAATTTTAACCAAGAGATGCAGATAAGAAGGGATTCTGTCCACTGAAAATTTCTATTATCTATAATAGAAATTTCCCAAGTCAATGAACTCGGTTCCTTCAAAGGGAGTCTTCATGACATTGCTTTACTTCCTTACTTATATGACTAAAGATCCTCTGTCCCCTAGCTGGGACAGAGGGAGTCCACAGTTGTTATTCTGATGCTCGATACTTCTGCCAATACAGTTTTGCCACCTCATCATCATCATTTCAACCAAAAGACGTACACTGCAATACATAGGCCTCCCCCAAGTTTCACCACATCAACTGGCATCCAGCGGATTCCTGCGGCCTTCACCAGGTCGTCGGTCCACCTCGTAGGAGGCCTTTAATTCAAAGTTTAATCTTCCGCAATGCGGTCACCAGTCCAGTGTCCAATTTTACCACCTATCAAGAGAATATCCTACATAACGTACTTTCATTAACCAACATCCTATGTCCCCTATCTTTGGCAGAAGGTGTCCACAGCAATTCTCGATCGCGAGCAGTGTTAAGCTTCACGCTTCACCTCGTTCCAGGTTCTGCCGACACGGTTTTACCACCTCATCATCATCATTTCAGTCGAAAGACGACCAAAGCTGGACATATATCTCTTCCAAGTGTCGCCACATCATCTTGTGCATTCAGCGGATTCCCGAGGCCTTCACCGGGCCATCGGTCCACCTTGTGGGAGGCTTTCCAATCCTTCATCTTCCGAAAACACACCAGTATCCAGTTTGACCAGCCAGCAAGGGAATATACTACACAACTAACTTGCAGCTGAATCCCAAGACGACTCTCCAACCCTTATAAAACAGAACACTATTTCCAGATACTTATTAACCAACATTACATTCTCGGAGTACATAATCGTCTTGTTACTGCGAGACTGCGGGACTTGAGACGCATTATCACATGCAAGTCGTAAGGCAAGCTGTATGGCCAGTGAAGTGTGTGTAAAACATAAGAGCCCACTCGGCGTAACTGCAGTGTTAGCGGAGAGCGAGTTAGCTCGATGATGGTACCATGTGCATTAGCTTAAGGTCTTGTTATATACAGTAAACTATTGGAGCCGTTTGTGAATGTACTGCAATTATATGCGTAATCTTCGTGGTTCTTTAGCAAGATTTAATTAAGTATGGAACGAGTACAATTGAGGATCTTTTAAGGACGAAGCCATAAGAAAAAGCGTATGAGTCGACTTTTGTTATGTCTCAAAATTTATTGAACAGAAGATTCTTGTTATTCTACAAGATACACATTCGTTTAATAGTTCAAATTAGGTATTAATAATAAGTATTCCATCCAACACAATAATATAGCATTAGTTAATACGAAACTAAAGTTATGCAACACGCCGAGTAATGAAAATTGACGCGCCAAGAATTAGTTTTATGTGGAAGTTATTTTGATCGATTGGTGTACGAGTACATATTCCCACAGGCTCACAGCTGAGCAGACATGTTTACAAAGGTTAGTGAGTGGTGTTTATCATCACTTTTTTTGTTAAAATCTGTCATGTTCATTTATTTATTTAGCTTTTATTACTCTCTGCACTCACAGTACGAACCAACACGTACAGAGAGTCATAATCTTATTATGGATAAGAAATTTTTAAAATTAAAAAGTTACACACATGTATTTTTTTGTTTATTTTTAATACCTATGTATTAAAAATTAGCAAATAAATACAGAATAACAAATTATTTACCAATAATAAAAACAAATAATTAACTCACTCTCACTCTCACTCTCTCTAGTCTCACTGATTGCTTAACATGCTTTCACGGTGGCAAAACTTATCAGAAAGCCAATTCTCATAAATATAGAGATTCAAAGATATAAATTTCGAAATTTGATTTTTTTTTTTGTATCGAGAAAATTTCTTCGTATTGTATATTCCTTTAGGTGGATACTAGATCATATAGTCAAAAAGTATATTTCACAATTTCACATTCCTGTTTCAGGTGCCTAACAAGGTACGTTAAAACGAAAAACGGCCTTATACTAAATTTATCACCATTAAAAGCGTTCAAAATCAAGTCACAATAAGAATCATCTCAGAGACAATCAATATCTAACACTGAAAGGTCGGAGGTTTTTTTTTAAAGACGAGAATTGCTATTGTTTTTAATTGCTTAAATGTCACAGGAGTTCATACTTGTACCAAATTCCAACAGTTCATACTTGTACAAACATTTTCTCCGAATCTACTGGACCGATTGGTTCAGTAGATTCACGCTCGTATTCAAATATCGCTCAGCAGTATCGCCAAACAATTTTCAACAACGATCAGTACAAAAGACCTTGATACAGGACAACATAAAATCTTTTAACATTTGATACGATTCCGCCAATATTTGTTGAAATATCGAAGCCATTCAACACAACAAACTTTATTTCAGTGTCGGTAGGAAACTGATGTCGAGATAAACATGACTTTGCGTTATACATGGGTGCCTATTATGTCGCCCCGATACCGACATTTCGTTCCCCGTTCGGCGGAGTCGATTTCGAAAAATGCTTCATCAATTTATCTGTTCCCGCTCAGTGCCCGTGATCGATGACAACGGACTGATATTTGTCAATCGCACGACATATAAAATACGTTTTAAACTTTTCGCTGTCTACGTTGGTTCTGATCATTGGATTTCTCATTTCTTATTAGTGGTTTTTAATGTTTGGTTCCTTTTGTGCTATTTAATAATAAAATAATCAAACCTTATTTGTAATAACTTTACGTGATAATAAAAAGTTTTTATTTTTCTCATTTTTAGTGCTGGTACCGCCCAAAAATTCCAACCAGTTCATATACCTATTTAATTTCCTTTGGATTTAAATAGGACCATTTCGAAATAAACATCTTTCGAACAAAAAAATAATTTTTATAATTCAAAAATATGAAATATATGATTCAAACATGCATCAACAAAAAATATTAACATCCGAATTGATAACCTCCTCCAAGTTCGTTTTGAAGTCGGTTAAAAAAATAACCACATGATGAATTTAGTATTGTTTCGCACATTCTTCTTTTTATAATGAAGTTGTATTTCGAATCAGTCAATGAGTGTTTAAAATAATCATGGTCGGTATTTATTTTTAATAGCCTCTTTCTATCTAACCGGTTTAAACCCAACCACTTTCCTTGATTAATATATCAACGGAATAATACTTTGATTTTGAAGTCTTAAAGCCACATTATTAAATTAATATTGCTGACAAACATGACATAATTAAACCATTTATTAAAAAGCAAAGCGAAGTAATTATGTACAACTGAGCCTGCATTTGCGGAACCACTTAATATCACAACTAAATCAACTAATATAGACAAATCCTAAATCCACAGACCTAAAAGCGGCAATGTACAATACAAGATACTTACTAGATTTCATAATAAAAAAAAAAGGTTTAAGATCCAATCTATGACAAAACACAAATTAATTAACAAATGAGGAAGTTGCCAAAAGATTTCACGAAGAACGAAGCCTTTGTACTTAAATTAGCAAAATTATGAACATGCAATTACCGCACACAATTTCGAAACTAAGCTCTGTAAAGATAGTGTCATTTATTAGGGGCGTGTTATAATTAAACTAATCTATTGGACGCGTGTGTACCAGAATCTGCCACTTTACTCTGATCTCCGACGACCCGATCTTTTGGAAAGAAAGTACGTTCTTTGTTGGTTCAGTTGAGACGTGAGGGGTCTAGTTATGTTGGACGCGTGTTGTTGCTTGTCTGATCTCGTGGAAGCGCCTTCTTGTGCTGGCAGCCTCCTTTAATTAATGTCTCTGAAACTACACGAGCCACACGTATCCAATACTTGCCATAAGATGTAGGAAATTCTAAGTTCGGTAGTTTGATCACATCTTTCAAATATTGCGTGTTTTGGTTATGGGTGACGCGTCGTTATAGTTTTTCTTTGATGTTTAATTTGTTCCTAAGTTTGTTGTACTTATTACTTCAAGGAATAGGTTTATCATACTGGTATACTTGGGAATAGTATGACCTATCACGTGGGTGATATGTGGGTACTTGTCTAGACGAGGAGCACAGGAGGACATATACGTAAATAAAACAAAAAGCTATGACTTTTAGCATCTAAAATAGCGTTTAAGTATGTAAAAAGTGGTACGGTTGTTTTGCGGATTATGTATAGTCTTTTGTTGTTCTGGTAGCAAACATGGAACTTAAAGTTACCAATACTAACTGCAGACGTGGAGACGTGCAGACCCTGGGTTGACTCATGTAGTGGTTTCCTTTTGGATGCATAGTAGGTGTTGCTTGAACTAAGAACAAAATCTACCAAACATTGAATAGCACGAAACTGTATATCATACAAGACAAAGTTCAAATTCTGATACAACTCAACTTTTTAACGCTTAAAAAATCAACTTAACATACACTCAAGTCGAAACTTGAGTTATTGGCGAAGGATTAACTTATTTCGAATTGTGAATTCAAGTACATACATTTACAGTGCGTTGACAGATATTTTAGTGCTGATAACAACATTATCACTAAGACAATTAACATCACTGCGATACAAAGTCTGAAGTAAAACAACTATGAATGAATTGGTGATTGATTTTGCCAAATATACCAGTAGCAAGTCTATATTTGGCAAAAACATCACTAATCACGCAGTTACGTTCGTCCCTACTTCCAATAAAACGGATTGATCGTGCGCACTCCATTAATCTGCCAATGCCAAGGACAAATGTGATGGATGCGTGACACGACATTACCTATGTCCTAGCGACGCTATCAATCAACTGCCGGCCAGAAATATTGACCAACATCGTAGTTATGATGTTATTTGCGACTATTATGGATTGGGTCGGTTTTATTCGACTTAGATGGGGTAGTGGGGATTGATTTGTCTTCTGTGTCAAACAAATGTCGAGATTGTGTCGTTATTCATATTTGTATGGCCTGGGAGTCTGGACGTAAGATATAATTTACCTTAGTAGATGTAGTAAAAGCTTAAATTGTAATTAGCTTCTTCACGTGAATGCGTTTCCTTAGTCTATGTTTACGCCTGTGAAGACGTTCAGTTTATGTGTTGCGTCGTGTTTGCTATTCAAAAGAGACAGGCGCTCAGTATTTTTATTTTACAGATACCTTCATTATTCAATTTAAGGCCCGTTAACTTTTCTACAATAAAAAACCCTTCCGCCGCTATGACACTCGACGACTGGAGCGATGGTGTAGGTTTCGATCAGTGAAAGAATTTTTAAAATCAGATTAGTATTTTCTTATCCAGAACTAATATAAACATACATAAACAAACAAAACAATAACTCATAAAAAA
>NDFZ01004271.1:0-16047 GCA_002192655.3 Mamestra configurata
CTGCAATCGGACTGCACGACTAAACAAGACACCATCATGAGAAAAAGGATATCAGCAGAAGATCATTTTCTTACCATCGAGACCCGAAAATTGCGAACTATCGTATAGTTCGCAACGACAGGACTCGTTGTCATAGGGGAGGGACTCTTATTTACTATAGGTCGTCCCTGTACTGCATCCCTATGGATCCGCCCGCCCTCTCTAGACTTGAGGTCTCCGTCTGTCGGCTGGGCATGACAGGCCATCAACCCATCACGGTCATCTCCACTTACGTCCCACCTGCCATCCCGGCGGAGAACACCTCCGCCATAAAAGATGACCTTACCAAACTTCTCGGTATGAGTAACTCCGTCCTTCTGGCAGGGGATCTCGGACTATATTAGACTATAGGACTATTGTTGCCAGTAAGCCTGATATAGTGGTGGTGGACCGAATCGAGAGGCGTGCAATGATTGTAGACATAACCGTTCCGCATGACGAGAACCTCGTGAAAGCCGAGAAAGATAAGCAAATCAAATATATTGACTTGGCTCGCGTGGTTGTCGACATGTGGGATGTGGACTCAGCAATCATTGTACCGATAGTTGTGTCAGCCAATGGCTTAATAGCCACGAGCCTCGACCAGCACCTCAGTAGGCTCTCGTTAGGCAGCTGGATCAAGGGCCTGATTCAGAAAGCGGTACTTCTGGACACGGCTCGTATTGTTAGGAGGTTCCTCTCTCTTGAGCCCTGAAATGATGAAATGCAGTCCGTCTGTCTAGAGCCTAAGCCGAGGCCCGTACCCCACAGGGGGTGCCCTTAGCGTGTAGTCGCTTAGTTTGTAAGTTTTTTATAAGCTCTGGCTGGAGGCTTTAATATTATATTAAGGCCACCACAGGCAAGCCCGGTTAAGCAGTCGACAACCTTATAGGTTGAACTGCGAGAAGCCACTGACAATAAAAAAAAATAAAAAAAAGAGTACAGTTCGACAGTTCAGATCAGTCGGTTCGGTTCACGTTTCTGCCCAACCTAAGTAGTTTAATTTACGAGTACCTACCGACACACTACACTCGAATAAGCATACAACGCTTAAAAAGGTATCACGGGACGGGTAACGATTGGGTATTTTTTTCTAAATACACTTCTCATCAAAAAAATCGAAACACCTCGCAGTTTATGATTTGATAAGGATTATCAGAAAAATGTGTATATTTAGGAATAAATGTAAAATGTCATTTAATAGTGAGTAGTATGAGGTTTTTAAATCCTAATGTTAATGTTCTAAATTCAAATTAAGTCTTCATAGGTTTCGTATTTTGTATAATGAGTAATTTTTACCCTGTATGGAATATGAAGGAAATGGGTAAAACAACACGCGTAAATGAAAAAAAATGTAAGAAACGTTTATTTAATAACTTGTATTCCCTCCGCGAGCTCTTATTACTGCTTCCATACGGTTCTTCATCGATCGGATGAGAGTCACGATCACATGTTGTGGTATATTATCCCATTCCTCTTGGATTGCATTTTGCAGCTGGCTAAGTGTTTCTGGGGCTGGATCTCTTGCTCGAATTCGTCTCTTTAATTCATCCCATAGATGTTCAATGGGATTCATGTCCGGGCTTCTTGCTGGCCATACCATAATGGAGATACCGACTTCGGTAAGATAATCTCGTACGACGCCCGCGGTGTGAGCTCTAGCATTGTCGTGCATGAATATGAAGTCGTTGCCAATAAAATGTGCATAGGGCATCACATGAGGTTCAAGACACTGTTCGATGTACCGATGAGAGTTTAGTGCAGGCAGCCGTGGCCCAGATACAAAGGCAAGTTCTGTCTTACCGTCGGCGCTGATTCCTCCCCAAACCGTCCACGAACCGCCACCATAGCTGACCTTTTCTTCAATGCAGCATTGTGCAAAGCGTTCTCCATCTCTTCTGTAGACCTTGTTCCTTCCGTCGTTACCATACAGCATAATTTTACACTCATCAGAAAACAGTACTTTGCTCCACTGAAGGTATGACCAAGTTAGGTGCTCGCGTGCAAAGTTAAGGCGCGCTCTTCGATGGTCTGCAGTTAATTTCGGCCCATTCGCTGGCTTATGCGGTGCCAATCCGCGTTCCTTCAACCTTCTTCTTATTGTAGAGTCACTTACAGCTACTCTTCGTACAACGCGAAGCTGCTGCTGCAGTTGAAAAGCGTTAAGGCGTCGATTTCGTAAAGAGGTTGTTACAATAAATCGATCATCTCGCTCAGAAGTGACCCGATTCCTGCCAGATCCTGAACGGCGCGTGAACGAACCAGTCTCCCGATAGCGTTTGTAGACTCTATGAACAGATGATAAGCTTAGATGCAATCTTGCAGCCACAACACGCTGACTAAGTCCAGAATCCAGCAATGCCACCACTTGGGCGGCTTCTGCGGGCGAAGTATCCATATGTTTTAGAAAAAAAAGTTTTTTCAGACGTCCCAAAGTCACAGTAAATGAAATAAGAAACAAAAAGTTTAAAGACAAGCGCTAATTTTAGTTTTTAAACGAGAAACGTACTCCAACCCTAAATACACATTTGTCTCAAAACAGTGATTAATTTCATTTATAGGATAAACAAATGAAATTCTAATTTCGAATTTTGATTTTTTTCTTCTTACTGTAATGACCAAACTGCCAGCTACACAATAATGTTTTTTTTTTCATGGAATTAATTCTCTTTTGTAAAAAATTAGGACAAAAACAATAAAAACGAAAGTGTTTCGATTTTTTTGATGAGAAGTGTATATTCCTTGGTACACAGTGTGTATAAAAATTATAGATATTGAAATTTGGTCGAGTTATACGCGGATATTTAGTAGGTATGGAAAGTAATGAAAGCTAATTTCTCTTAAAATAAAACACTTACGAATCTGAATTTTCGGCCCCTATAACTTCCTTAAGGCAGCTACACACTGCCGGCGGGCAAGCCACTGGCCAAGCTACGGTTTTTTTTTTTTTTTTTGTTTTATGTGTGGCTTCTCGCAGTTCAACCTGGGCACCCCCTGTGGGGTACGGGCCTCGGCTTAGGGCGTCGCTGGGGAGAGGACAGCTAGGGACGGGCTGGATCGAACTGGAAGCCAAGCTACGGTGCGCCCGGCGGCTTATAAAGGCGATGGCTTTGCCGCACAAAGGAGCCGCCGGCATGGCCGCCCGGGTATGCTGGCGAACCGCGCGGGCTGCAAGGACAGTTCGCTACCGGCTTTCACGAGGTAGTGTTGTGTGTGGTTGTACGCAGTGCAAGTTTACGAAATATTATTACTGTACCGTTTTGCCATTTTATATATATTGTAAACTTGGGCGTACCCAAAACTTTCTTCTTCTTTTAATTTTTTTACAAAACAAAATAACAGCTACAGCTGCTATGGCAATGTTGAAACTTCGTTATTCATCGTAATCGAAAACCAATCACTAAGGGTAATCACACTTACAAGCGTTCTACATAACTGTCACAACTGGAATGATGCTCGGCGGCTTTGTGCAAGTTTCTGCGGCATTTGCATGCCCGGCGGCACGTGCGGTTCGGCAAAACCCGGCGGTCCGTGACGCCGGCAGTGTGTCGGTGCCTTTATGGGTACTAATTTTATCTTGCAGGGTACTAATTTTCTATGCAGATTTGAGGAAAGGGACAAGCTCCTAAAAATTGGGATCAACATTGAAAGTCGTGGTCCTGCTGAACGAGCTCGCGAAAGTAATCATCGTTGATTTCTCGGTAAATACAAATGTTTCAGTTCACATGTAAAGGAACTAATTATTTGTATACTTAGAATACCTGTAGCATGCCCCCTTTTTCGGCGGTCCTGCTGAACGGAACGTGACCACATTCAAAGTCGATTTTCTCGAAAACTCCGAAGGTACCTACCAATTCTGTTGTTCGAGTACTAATTAGTACCAATTGAGTACTTATTATTACGAAACCAAATAGGAAAGCGATTGGCGTTGGTAGTCCTACTGTAGTCACGGACATACTACGGAGCCCTTCACTGCGCGTGGCCCGACACGCACTTAGCCGTTTTTTATACTAGTTAGGTACGTTCGTTTTAGTTACGGGTATCCCAGCAAGCATATTGCCAACAGGGCACATGCACCTTAAACCCGCCTTGGGGCAACTATAAATTATCTTAAGTTGAAAATCCAAAAATCATCCAAGTAGGCAACTTTCAGCAGCAGTAAAGCAAATACTTGTATTCTTGACTTACTTCTTGTATTTTTGGATTAATTTTCTTTAACAGGCTGATTTTTAGTTTAAATTAACAAAATGAACAGCCAGTGGATGTCTCTTATGAATATTCCTTCACTTTACGTTCATTATAAATAAGTACAGAATACGTGAGCGAAGCCGCGGATACAGCTAGTAAATAATAATTAGGTAGTGGTGTTACATATAAGTATTTATTAAAACAAAATAATTTTATAATACAACAGTCTTTATTCTTATTTCAGTAAAGCAGTAGACATTTTCAGAGGAGAAAACACATATTTTTCATGATCTGAATGTTGGCAAAATAAGTATGGTGATAGTAAAATAAACTAAAATTCATTCAATCATACATTTTCTTTTACGAATAATACTTTAAAATCATATTCCACAACTTAGCCTAAAAATGCCATAATATTGTTATTGGTCGTCAATGAGATCTCTATAGCATTATATTTATACCGAGACATTATTTATTACTTCATAATTTCCATTTACATGATCAACTACAAGTTGGTAATAATAAAATGTTAATGAGAGTTACTTTGAAACAATACTACGTTTTCTATCCTATGTTTTAGTATTATTTATATGCCTATTTATTTTACTAAAATGTAGATGACTGGAAAAAATAACTCGTATATTTATTATTTCTTAATCTTATTATTCATAATATGTATAGAACAGTTTGCTACTTCAAGTGAAAATGTGCTTAATACTAAAATTTCAAACTCACTAAATGATACAACCATTTTTATTTAAATAGATTTCTAGACAGACACACATCTATTAAATTATATTATATTCATATTCATTTCAAAGCGACTACTGAGTTTTGTTCAGCATCATAATATACCATATACCTCATTCAGGTAAGCATACTCATGCCCTAAGTAAAAAATTATTTGAATTAGATAGTTGCTTCTTACTTTCAGTTTAACAGACTGCTTCGCTAAATAAGGTATAGAATATAATTCTATGAATATCTACTAAAAATTTCTTGTCGTAATGTACTGAATATAAAAAATATAATTCACTATTGCCATTTCTTGTATTCTGCATTTTCATTCATCGCTAAACGACTGTATACAATGATTTTAATTGATATCTATCATTCACTTTATATTTTTATACATTTTTAGATTATATGTAAAGTATTTTGTGTTTCACCAAGTCATTTTTTTGAGGACAAAATAAAATCACTTTTCATGTTGCTTCGTCCACTTACTCCTACGTGGCTGGTTGCGTATTGCATTATGAGATCCCTGCCTCTAGTTTGACATCCATTATTTTGCGCGGCCCTTTGAGGCAGTTGAGCCGTCGTTGTACTGCGTCTCGGTCTAAAAATAAAGCAAGTTGGTTATTCGTCTGTAGCAAAGAACATGGAAATATCATCTTCATTCATGTTTAAATTAAGTTGAGTTGATAAGTCGAATGATTAAAAAGCTAATAAATACACAAAGCCGAAATTTAACTTTATATGTAGGTTTTAAAGTTAGTTTTCTGGAGTGAGATGCACTGTGATGATAGCTTGACTCACATTTGGAGAGCGTGGTGCGGTGCTGAGGGTGCAGCGGGTGTCGCTGCACGAGCGAGTGCAGCAGCACTTGCGCCGACATGTAGCGGCGCTCGCATTCCTTCATGTCGCCGAACAACTCTTCGATGGCCGCCATTTGACACTGTAAACAAACAGGAAGTCATTTATTTGAATCGCATTTTCAATAGTAACATGTAAAATAATATAAGGCATGAATGTCGACAAAGCAAAGGTGTATGTAAGAATCTTAAGAAAAAAGAAAACAATATATTATCAGAGTGGTGGTGAGCAACGATCAAAGGCAGATTTAATTACGTACCAGTTCAATAGCATGCTCGTAGAGGATTTTGTCGCAGACTGCGGGGGTGACGCCAGCTTCATGAAGCCTTCTCGACTCATTCACAATCCACTTGTACTTTCCGTTCATCAGGGACACGACTAGAACATAAATAATAAAATCTGTTAAGTCATTTTATCTGTAAATTGTTTTTAAGATGTAATCTAGAACTCAATTGAATTTTTATTCAGGAGCATCAATTGTTGTGGTGCAGGACTGGTTCACTGGTTTAACGTCAAGATAGCATTAAAAGTGTTGATAATTTTATACATGGCTGGAAACTTATTAGTAGCGATGGTGTAATGCAATACAGAATCTGACTAGAAGAGTTTATCTATGTTCTGAAATCACTGATCCGATGGGCATCGAACATTCGCTAAAACTAGAATTACATAAAAGAGGGTTTAATTCGCCCCAATTTTTCGGCCTAGTTTTTTAAAATCCTTATGAATTGTATAAACATACTAGCTTTTGCCAGCGGCTTCGCCCGCGTGGAGGTCGGAAGTTATCCGTTCAAGACCTAAGTCTCAATAAATTCAAATCGAAAAGTAAAATGGATACTTTTCCAGAAGGCTTTTTAGGGTTCCGTATGGTAAGCGCCAAATACATTTTCAATAGCAGTCATAGACCCACCTATATTTATTGTCATTTTTTATTAAAAAAAACGGAAAGAAAGACAAAGCTGTCCTCCTGAATCGACATATATCTTGATCCTTTACATTTTCTTGTAATTTATAAAACTAATAAATTTGTTTTCCGGGTTACTACGAAGAGATACCAGGGAAATGTCAAAGTACTCTTTTGCAAATTTATCTGGCACCTACCATAGTCTCTCTGTCCGCGGTTAAGCTCAGAGACGCTTAGCACTAGAAAATTGGAATTTGGTAGGGGTAAAATATTGAAAAAAAAATAAAATAAAATTGAGAACACTAAGTGGCGATGATTTTTAATCGTCTATCCTATAGTGTGGGGAGTGGAGGGTGTCGTTGGATAGGTCGTCTAAAAATATTGAGGGTTTGCCATCTTTCCGTCGAAGGATCCGTTTGCGAAATTTTAAGCCGGCCGCCAGCGCCTGCATGGCCTGCACCAGCAGCCCCAGGCGCACGCTGTCGTTGCAGCGCTCTGTTACTATCGGTGATGGTGTGCGTGTGTGTGTGTACTGACCGTTGCGCACTTGCGGCGTGGGCTGCAGCGTGCGCTCGCGGTAGTGCGCGGCGGCGAGGCGCAGGCCGGCCGCCAGCGCCTGCATGGCCTGCACCAGCAGCCCCAGGCGCACGCTGTCGTTGCAGCGCTCTGTTACTATCGGTGATGGTGTGCGTGTGTGTGTGTACTGACCGTTGCGCACTTGCGGCGTGGGCTGCAGCGTGCGCTCGCGGTAGTGCGCGGCGGCGAGGCGCAGGCCGGCCGCCAGCGCCTGCATGGCCTGCACCAGCAGCCCCAGGCGCACGCTGTCGTTGCAGCGCTCTGTTACTATCGGTGATGGTGTGCGTGTGTGTGTGTACTGACCGTTGCGCACTTGCGGCGTGGGCTGCAGCGTGCGCTCGCGGTAGTGCGCGGCGGCGAGGCGCAGGCCGGCCGCCAGCGCCTGCATGGCCTGCACCAGCAGCCCCAGGCGCACGCTGTCGTTGCAGCGCTCTGTTACTATCGGTGATGGTGTGCGTGTGTGTGTGTACTGACCGTTGCGCACTTGCGGCGTGGGCTGCAGCGTGCGCTCGCGGTAGTGCGCGGCGGCGAGGCGCAGGCCGGCCGCCAGCGCCTGCATGGCCTGCACCAGCAGCCCCAGGCGCACGCTGTCGTTGCAGCGCTCTGTTACTATCGGTGATGGTGTGCGTGTGTGTGTGTACTGACCGTTGCGCACTTGCGGCGTGGGCTGCAGCGTGCGCTCGCGGTAGTGCGCGGCGGCGAGGCGCAGGCCGGCCGCCAGCGCCTGCATGGCCTGCACCAGCAGCCCCAGGCGCACGCTGTCGTTGCAGCGCTCTGTTACTATCGGTGATGGTGTGCGTGTGTGTGTGTGTGTGTGTGTACTGACCGTTGCGCACTTGCGGCGTGGGCTGCAGCGTGCGCTCGCGGTAGTGCGCGGCGGCGAGGCGCAGGCCGGCCGCCAGCGCCTGCATGGCCTGCACCAGCAGCCCCAGGCGCACGCTGTCGTTGCAGCGCTCTGTTACTATCGGTGATGGTGTGCGTGTGTGTGTGTACTGACCGTTGCGCACTTGCGGCGTGGGCTGCAGCGTGCGCTCGCGGTAGTGCGCGGCGGCGAGGCGCAGGCCGGCCGCCAGCGCCTGCATGGCCTGCACCAGCAGCCCCAGGCGCACGCTGTCGTTGCAGCGCTCTGTTGACCAACAACGTTATCATTAGAGATTTCTATGCGCGCTTTGCGTGTCTCTTACACACAAGTAGACCAGGTATTTTTATGTGGCATTGCGCGCTAGACATATTCGCAAAACAGTAACGAAAAATATTTTTACATTCAGTACATACCTAACCAATTTTAGCTTCATTATTGGTCTTACTGCTTCCTGGCTAGTCTCTATCTCAAAATATCAGACTAGACAGACTTCTTGTAATACGTACCGTCCGAGACGTCCATGAGCGCGGCGATGGGTGCGCCGCAGGAAACGGCCAGGTCAGACAGGAGCTCCGCCAGCATCAGCACAAAGTTTAGCTGAGAGAATACCTTGCTGTGCTCCTCCTGTAACCAATACGAGGACAAAGTTTAAGAAAACGGTTTATAAAGACGTGTAAGCGGGGCGAAACAACCGAATGCGCAGACTGGACAAGTTCACCGAGCAGCTGGTTAAGACGTTTATCCACCGCGGCTGCCACTGAGACGCCACTTCGAAACAATAAAAGTTGGTATTCATTGCAGCTTGTATGTGATTGAGATTGACCTTCACTTGAGTAAGTCTAGTAATTTTTTGAATGACTAGTTACCATTGCCGTATCTAGGATTTTTTTCCAGGGGGGGGCTTGGCCCCTAACCTGAGATACGACGCCCACAAACACACACACCACAGTCATTTTATTGATCTCAATGATTACACGTGTTTGCAATCTTCCTATTTCATCTGGTGTCTTCCCAGTAGTCTTCAAAAATGCGCTGGTGCACCCAGTTCATAAAGCCGGATACAGGGACGATGTTAACAACTACATACCTATCTCGGTTCTATCCGCTATGTCAAAGATATTGGAGCGAATTTTAAATAAGTCTTGTTAGTTTCATCGAAGCTAACAATATCTTAGCCCCTAACCAATTTGGTTCCGGAAAGGAATGAGTACCGAAGATGCTATAATAGCTTTGTCTGACCATGTCGTTAAGACTATCTATAAAAAATGGAAATGCCTGGGTTTCTTCCTGGATTTGTCTAAGGCTTTTGACACCGTATCCGCGCCACTGAATAAGATGGAAAGCATTGGAATTCGAGGCCCAGTGTTGGAAATCTTTAGGGACTATTTGAGAAATCGCACCCAAGTGGTTAAGATTGGGCAATTTGAGAGTGAAGAGCTTTCCATTGCTTACAGTTAGGGAAAACTTCTGTCGCTGGATTGAAACAAAACATTTTGAGAATCCGGATTTCTTGTACAATGTGATGTGGACTGATGAAAGTACATTCACAAGGAACGGTTTATGGAACAGACAAAATCTTCGTTACTGGAGCCGCGTGAATCCGCATCTAGGACGGGAGACTTCGCACCAGTACAGATTTGCTGTCAATGTTTGGGCTGGCATTCATAGAAATAGCATTATCGGTCCGGTTTTTATTGATGGAAATTTAAATGCTGAAAAGTTTTTAGAACTCCTCAATGGACCCGTTTCCGAGTACATGGATGAGCTTTCGGTAAATGCGTACAGACAGATGTGGTATCAATTAGACGGAGCACCAGCTCATTCAGTGGTGCCTGCTAGAGAGCGTTTGTCTGAAATGTTCGGACAGCAGTGGATTGGCCGCTATGGACCAACGCGTTGGCCAGCCAGGTCCCCCGACCTTACACCACTGGATTTTTTCTTGTGGGGTCATATCAAAAATGAAGTGTACTCAACAGCTGTTGATACTGTTGAAGATTTAAAAGATAGAATAATCTTATCTTTTAATAAATTAAAACAAATGGCTGCGAATGGGAACCTCTTGTCGGATGTTAGAAATAACCTTTTACGACGGTGCAATTTGTGTATTCGAATTCATGGCGGCCATATTGAAAAACGAAAAATTTAGTGACTATCATACCCAGTGAGATCGTGATTAATAATTTGATTAATAAATAACACGCGGTTGAGAGATGCCTGATTATTTGGTTAATAATCTGTGATTCAGTGTAATTTTACTGAGCATTAATCCTTATCCAGAATTAATCCATAATTAAAAGCCAAAAGATCAAGTCGCTACAGGACCGCGCGCTGTTGCCGCTCTTACGACAGGTTAGTGAACCAATATTTATAAATGGTGTTCTATTTTGTTTCTAGTTTTATGCCATTTAGTTTGTTTGAAATTTTTATTTTTTTATTTTAGATGTTAGGATTTTTTTGATATCTTAAAATTATTCTTATGAACTAGTATCGTCCGTGTTTTCATTTATTGTCGTATTGTCATCACCACTCTGTATATTGCAGACACTAAACACGAGAGACTTATGTTAACCAAGGAATGTTGTTGATTTTTTTTTGTTTAATTTGATTTAATTTAATTTTTGAATTGTATTGTTTTTTTTTCTTATTGTATTCTTATTATTTCTCTTGAACTTGACATGATGGATTATTATACGTACTCGTGTCCTATCTAGGTATAACGTAAGAGGCTTACGCGTAGCTTAAGCTTACTCAAATTTTTAAGATACAGGTACATAAACATAGTTTAGGAGTCAGGGTTTTTAATGATTGTCTATCTATTAGCCATTCATTGTTGGTGTGCAAATTTTGATCTCATATATTGAGAAATAAATTATTATTATCATTATTGTTAAAAAAAAAAGTGATCACTTGGCATATAACTTTGGGGAGGGGGGGGCATGTTAATAGCAGGGTTCAAATTATAAAATAAGTTAAGAAAATCGGTCTACGGACTAGCTCACGATCGATGGGTAATAATGGATACCATTCCACTCCTACAAAGGCAACCTTTACGAAAATTACGACGGCCCGGCTAACAATACCTTATGAAAAACCGCGCGGGTTACGGTGGTGTAAAGCTTTAGCCTGAAGAAAAATGGAAATGTATGAGCGAGCGAAGCGAACTCGAAATTTTTTTGAACCTTCCGATCTTCTATGACATGCTAATGCCATCCAATTCCGATGATGTAAAAGGGATAGTGCAATTCGCTATGTATAGCTCCGTCTCTCTCTTAGAGCTGAATCATGATCGTTTTAAGACTTCATAGTAGGGCCCCTTGTCCTCATCTTCGACCTGTCCACGTCCATGAATATTTGGCTTGATTAGAAAAAATACATGAGTATTTTTACCCTAAATGTATAAATATCAAATATTAAGAATGGAAGTCGACAGTTGAATGATTCGACAGGGATTGCGCGCTGCGATTTAGAAGAGATAATTTCACTCAATAATATTTTCAATTTTAAGGTGTGTCAATTGACATTCTACTATTGGCATCTATCCTAACACCACCCTAAAAAATCAGGTCAGTGAAATTTATTGCGATTTATATTTTAAATGACTGTGTATTGTGTAGGTAATAGTAAGTTTGTAGGTTTCTCGGTGGTAGATTATTTAGTTGATTGATTTGTGTGAAGTTTTATAAGTGTCCAGCCTAGAATTTGAAATCGGAATGGAGTTTTGCGGGACTTAACTCTCCCTCAAATATATTAGGGTGGGCATCAGACGACTCTGGGGTGGGCACGCGCCCCCCTCCCCTATATACGCCTAACCTACTTACTATAGGTTATAAAGAGTCGCTGAGCAGTAACTAATTCATGTGGTTTCGGTGGTAAGTGGTGGGGTATTGCGCAGTGAAAAGCGAACTTCACAAAAGTTTTTAAGTTCGACCTACAGAACAAACTTAACTATGTGTGTAGGCATTAACGGTATTTTTTTTAATTATGAACGGAGGATAAATATGATCTGTTTTCACAGACAAATTGTGAGAACAGTTTTATGGGGCATTGTTTATATAATTTTTTTGAATAAATGAAAAGCAGTGGTGTGTCGGACTGACCGCGAGGATGGTCTCCTCCTGCAGGTTGGGGATGTAGACGGGCGGCTCGGGCGCGTGCAGCTTGATGCCGCGCAGCAGCGCGTCGGGCAGCGTGGAGCGCTTGGGCGAGCCCGCGCCGCCGCCCAGCGAGCCGCTCGCCTTCAGCGCCAGCGGCGCCGGCGGCGACGAGCCTGCACACTCACACTCGTTACTACTCATACCTTCAGCAGGACCTCACCGATACTACTTTTGTTAGGATTGAACGATCGTGAGGCGTGAGGCCATCAACATTATCAAAACTGAGGAGGTAAAATTGTTTGCTTGTATGGGGGGTTTGGGGCTGATCCGAACACGAGCTTTTTTCAAAGGTGGCAACACCTATCTTGCAGTGCCATAGGCTTAATCCCGAAAAAATGAACAGTGGAAGAGGCCGTTGGAGGGAAGCCGAAGAAAGGTTAGTGACGTAAAATGATTGTTTCATCATAGGTACTTTCGGACTAAAGCACTAAACAGTCGTTTTCAAGAAATGTACGTTATTTTCAAGTTGGAATTATAGAATGATAAAAGGGCAGTACCTGATCGTCGCAGCGGGCTGGCGTTGGTGGGCGAGACCTGCCACAGCGAGGGCGGCGGCGAGCTGCCCGAGTTGCTGCTGCGGCGCCGCGTCGACGGCGGCGTCATCGTGAACGGGACCTGGCGATACAATAACACATTATTACTCTAACTAAATTACAATGTTTCATTAATCCGTTAAGTGCCAGACAACTCACAGCGTAAATTGCTCGCATTAGTTATTTTCCCCTAACCTAAATTTTTGAAAATAGATCGTTCAAAGTATTTATTATGGGATTGCAATTAGTCTTTTTCAAAATCATATTTTTAAGAAAACGTTTTTTCGAGTGTGTTATCAATTTTATACGGACAGGAAAGTTCTGTTCACTAGTATTCTCAAAGAGACACATGTTAGAGTCATGGACCATTCTGCAGTTCTGAAATGCTTATCTCACTACTTTTATAAGACGAATTTTTGGGAATAGGAACTTAGCCTTTTTTCACATTTTTGTTTTTTGGGGATATCATGTCTTTTTCCAAGTAAATGATAGGAATCTATTCTTAGGGGTTTAGGTTTTCAAGAGTTGCTTGCATACCAAATTTGAAGTTTTTTTATTGTCGTAGGTGTTCCCTAATAAAATTATTAGCTCATGAGGACCGACCTTGATTTCATCCTATTAACTATCTTCACATCTGGAAATGCCCCATTATTTTGATGAGTCAGTAAGTTAGGAAAATCTTCACTTTTTGGTCCCCTGTATCTCCTCAACGGTTTAACCTAATGTTTTGAAACTAGATGAAAGTAATAAGTGGTCCAAGTTTCATCAAGTTGTGATTATTACAAGCAAAGTTATCGAGGAGTAAAAAAAGTTTGAAATGTTTCGTATAGTATACACACTGCGTGCGTCAGGCCGGAACTTGGCCTGGCGCACTATCGTGCGCCTAGATCAGATAGATTAACAACGCTAGTATTGTTATTAACTACGGTACGGAACCCTTTGTGTGAGAGTCCGACTCGCACTTGGACGGTTTTATTTAAATTATGCACAATAAGTTTAATATTTCATTTATGCAAAACTGGAAGCAAATAGCAACTGTCAAGGTATTTACTTTAGACATTAAACATATTGAAACACTTAAATGCATACATTTCGAGTTACTATCTCACACAGTAGAACCTACACGAGTTCCGATGGTTGTAACTATACTGTAACAGCGTTACGTATTGACGTGAAATTGGGACGAAAGATAACGTGATGCGGATGTTACTATTTCTCCTAATTGTTTGCGAACACGCGTCTCGAACATTATGAAATTGTCATGATTAGTCAATAAAATCTAGCTCCATATACAAGTACCTACATTCATGCATTATGTTTATAATTTAGTAGAATGAAGATAAGATAGTATGTATAACTAGCACTTCACCCGCGACTTCGTCCTCGCGGATTTCATAGTAGATACTCTACAAACTACAACGCCCCCCTTTAACCCTTTTTAAAGGTAACTTTTGGATAATTAAGCGCTACAATATCCATTCAACGGTCTCCGGATCAGCCCGTTCACCCCGTCAGGGGTTGATTATGTAAAAATTGTAAGATCTGTTTCAAATATCTCACTTTTAGTTCGTTCATTCCAATTCCCACGTAAATTGAAGTAAGCAATAATGTCCTCCCTTAAAAACTTCATCACCCCTTTTCGTCCCTTGAGGTTTTTATTTTAGAAACATCCAAATATTTGTTATTCTTATTTTTTTATCCAAATCATTAATGCCGTGTTTTAACTTCATCGGACCAACCATTAAGATTTCCCAGTTCGCTCAAACCGCAAAATTTTTCTTACTTAGAGCATTTTTATACCCGTCGTAACTTTTAAACAAAAGGTAAGATTTGAATAATTTAAAGTGCAATTTACATGTACATAATCAACCTTAATTTCAAAACATTTGAACGTATAAAGATTAATTAATATCTTGATATCAAAATCATCACTTTTTCTTTCCAACTGGGGTTTGATTGAATATTTTTAACAAAAAGCGGTCATTGTGACTTAACCATAATAGTTAGACATATAGCCCCGCGAACTTTTTTTAGGTAATAATGAGTACTTACATTATGTAGTACATTATTTTTATGTATCATCAATAGTTTTCGCAGCGCATGCGATGAAAGACATTTTATGTCATTTTTTTTGACACCTTGGGCATTGCATGCATTATTCAAGTTTTAGTAGGAATCCCTAATTATTTCTGGAAATAATTATAGCTTATGTTACTCGGTGAAGATGTAGCTTTCTAACGGTGAAAGAATTAAAAAAAAAACTAGTTTAGAAGTTTAGATAAGCGTTTAGCTAATTTTAGATGAGTATCGTCAGTTGAGGAAACCAGCCCTTGCCGCAAGATTTGAACAATATTACAAAGCATATAGCCTTGAAACAACGAAGAAAACTTGAAAAAACAAATCAAACACAATTTTTTCTATGATCCAATCAGTTTTAGCTAGGTGCAATCAGTTTTAGCTAGGTGGAATCCGTTGTCTGGTTTTTGGGACGGTTCAGTACATCTCTAGAATAGAATAGTAAACATTTATTCGGCACAGACGCAAACGTACAGCAAAATAGACAAAGTAAAAGAAATAATAGTAAATACAGAATTGATTTCACGAGTGGCATACTCGTGAAATCAATTACTAACTTGACTTACGTATTTAACCTATCTGATCACTGACTTAAGTGCAAAATACCGAGCGAAGCAGGCGGATACTTACAGTGGGTGGCGATAGAGAGCCGATGTTGGTGGCGTTACGGCTGTAGTTCGATCGGAGCACGTCGATGGGTTGTGATCGTGGTACGTTATTGTTAGATGTTACGGCGAGTGGGTTCTGCAATGAACACGTGGGTAAGTCACAGTTATGTACGAGAAGCTGCTGAGAAAATATACATTATGAAGTCAAACGGGTGCTAAATGATCGAACTACGGATCAAAAGACAATGGGCAAAAGTGGTCCAAATATTCACTACCAACGAGACCTATGTCATTAAATTTTTGTTTGGTATAATGGAGTTTTGAACCTATTTTAACATGGGTGTCTTTTCGATATTGTTATAATTAAATAATTTTCAATAGCCTAGTCAAAGACGTTGGTTTCGTTAGCGGTGGACTTTTAGGCCGAACCAATACATTTTTGCTCAAACTCTATTGTTTACATTAATGGAAAGATGTGAAAGGGCCTTACTCTATTGACGGTGAGCGGCTGCGGCGCCTGCTGCGGCTGCGG
>NDFZ01004271.1:20828-57495 GCA_002192655.3 Mamestra configurata
GGATGTCGGCTGTGACTTCTTGTAGGCTTGCAGCGTGGGCAGCGCCTGCGGCTGCGGGTTGGAGCTGCGCGGCGCGGAGGACGGCCGCGTGCCCGAGCCGCCGGACCCGCCCGACCCGCCGGACCCGCCGGACCCGCCGGACCCGCCGGACCCGCCCGCCACGAAAGAAGGATTTGCACCCGCTCCTATTTACACAAATCACATTTACAAACCACACTACATACACACCTGTAACGCAACTCATGCAGAACTGTGCAGTTTCCATTTATAAATATTCGATTAAATTATAATATAAAACGCAAGCGACAAATAATTATAAGTAGCAAGCGATGATTTGATTGATTGCGAGTGAAATCGTAGTCCTTGAAATTTTTGAACTCTGCCGGGCGTCGTCAATGGTCGTTGGTCGCCAGTAGTCCTCCCGTGTGATACTCATAATTTTATGTGTGTATGTGCAAATTTCGTTTAGTTTGATGTCATGCTTAAAAGTGGCATTAATGTTAGATTAGAGAACTATTGACGACACAACCTGATCCGACACAGTAATACATGATCGGATTACAAAAATATGCGCCACCCCAACCCATGCACAACCAAAGCGAATTGAATAAGTGAGGATGTACCCTGACTGTCCCACGACTCCTCTAGGTAACAGTTAGTATCGGGCCGACCCTCGAGATCGCTCTCCAAAATGTCGGGCAGATCCGAGTCCAAACCTGAACAATATGCATAACTTCATACACCGTGACAGGCACTGTAGTGTAGCTTAAATGTGTATTTACATATTTATATTATATATATAAATAGTTCAAAAATCCATGGACTAGAAGCTAGATAACTTTAATGTAAATAACACTAAATGAAGAGGTGATAATAAATTCTAACAATGTTTTTTGAGAGTATATTAACTTCGACAAAATGAGTTAGATACAGTGAACTAGATCAATATAATAATTAAGATAATATTGTAGTTATTAATCATATTGTTTAAAAATATTTTACTGTACATAAATGAGTTACTGTGTTATTAATAGCGATAAAACAGTTAATGTCAATACAATTAATGTCTGTTGAGTATATGTTTTTTTTTTATAGCTCGATTGTGTGAAATATAGTAGAATGATACGATTCTGTTAATTAATTGAACTTATATTTTTACACAACATAATATTTATTTCAAGCACCAAGTTCAAAGGAAGATTAAGATTGTGTTGAGCAAATATAATTGTCCGGAAAAATAGCGAGGAAAGTAATATTACAAAACATAAATAGGACATAATATTATACAGGTGTCGCGCGGAGGGAATTTCGAAAGGTTATAAACAATGGAACGGGTCAGCGTTGCTTAGTCACTCGTTCTGATTAGAGTTTCATGTATACAGCGTTCAATGTTAGTTATTTAGTATTCTTGTTAATGATTCAGTGTGGTTTATTCGCGAAAGCGATCTTAATTGGATTTTATTATGTATTTTGTAATATACAGTTTAGTAGGTTTGTACGGTTTCGAGAAATTTAATAGGCGTGGATAAGGCTGTTATTACATTCGGGGCAAGAGTACGCACTTTTGCCTATACCCAATCCGTCCTTTTATCCCGAATGACTCCACGGTATACTTATAAGTGTTTATAGTATAAACTTACTGTTGATGGACGTCGTCCGCGGTCGCTGTAAGAAGGGATGGTTGAAGAAAGCTTCGAAGGGCATGCGCTCGCGAGGGTTGCGTCGCAGCAGCCCAATGAGCAAGCTACACAGTTCAGGACTTGTGCCTGCTGGCATTCTGCAACACATAAATAACATTAATTTGCTACATTCTAAACTTATTGAAGGGAATACCATTTGATCGATGAGTGACGATGCCAATAAAAGGTTCGGCGCACCCTGAGAAGAACCACTACAAATTTTAGTGACTGGCGAAATTTGAGCTGTTACTATGTAATATATAACAGAAAGAATTGAACTGAAATCTTACGTAGATCTCATCGTGATTTTTAAATCATTTGATGCAGGATTAGGAAGATATGTAGAAGTGGAAAGAGACGGAGAAAGTTTAGTTGTAAGTTGGACCATTTTATTGGAAAGCAAAATGTTTGACACTTTTCATTAACTTCTCAGACACAGAAGATTAGGTAATCATATAAATATCATGACATGCTTGGTCTCTGAGATAAACATTGAGATAGGACGCGTCGCCACCGAACTCACAAATACTCTCATTATGTAGAATATGCAGATAGCAGCGGACGCTTCAACTGTTTACAAATATTTGGCGGCTTGGGACGCCTTCCGTACGTATTTTATAGCAACACCGAAGAGCTAGTATGTCACAAAATTGTCACAGTGCCAAATTCATTCGTGTATAGACCTTGAACGCTAGAGCCGATTGTTTGGGAGTTAGAAAAAAAACTAGGTACAAAAACTGTCCGAGTTAAGATGTGAATTGAAAAGTTCCAGATATTTCTTTGGTGCGGCTGAAATTTAATTTGTACCTTTACTGAGATTTGATTTGAATGAGAAGTATAAGGTGTCTATAATACCCTATATTGTTACATAAGATCGGGCTAGAGCATTGATAATATTTTGAAAGTAACTCACTTGGGTTGCAAGTCGACGCTGTTCTCGTAGAAGGCCTTCAGTTCGTGTGGCGTGGTGGCCTGGAAGGGCGCCTTGCCCGTGAGGCACTGGTACACTATCGTGCCCAGACTCCATAGATCCGCTTTAGCGTCGTACTTCAGTGACATTATCACCTCTGGTGCCTATAACAATTATTGTGATGTTTTAAAAAAAAAGTATAATTTGTTATGATGCACAATAAAAATCTATCAAACTATTAAACTTTTATGAATAAATTTTAAAACATAGTAGGTAAATGTGAAATAATATAAGCTGTTATGGTGTACTATAAAGAATTAAAGGTATGACCACAACAGAGTGGTTTCGAATTGGTGCACACTATTAAAAGTCTTAACAATATTTATAAATATAGAAGTAATATTACCATATACATTGGAGAGCCGCAGAGCGTGACGGCCATGTTTCCTTCCTCGAGGAACCTTGCGAAGCCAAAGTCAGCTGCATGAAAAACGAATGAATTAAACATTATGTATGACATGATATTGATATTACGACATAACTATGAGGTTTAAGGTCTTGATCTTAACCAACTTCTGATACTTTATCTCGATTCTAAACATTGCCCCATGATTAGGTAGGTATTGAAAGTTTATATGAAATTGTATGAGTCAGATGCATTGATCAACAAGACGACGACGCGGTCCTAGCATATATGATTAGGATTTATACCTTTCTTCCGATAAATAGGTACAATTAGTTTTTGTAATACGTCCAACATTTACTTTATTTTGAGATATGTCTAGTTTTAAATATTCTCATGTACTTAAGTGAATTGTAACTCGTATGAGAATGAATGATCTCTAACCTAAATTAGCTACGTGCGTAGGGAAATACGTACCAATTTTGAGTGTTATTTCCGAAGCATGTGGCGTGCGCGGCGGCGCCACATTGTGAGTGAGGAGGATGTTCTGCGGCTTCAGGTCTCGGTGCACGATGCCCTTGGCGTGGATGGCGCGCATCGCCTCTGCCAGCTGCCTCAGGAACAGCCGAATAGTACTTTCACTGAGCAGGCGATTCGCTTGCAAATAGTCCGCTAAGTCGCCCCCGTTGCAATACTGAACAAATGAAACAAACAATCACCGTTAGTAATTTGTTGGCCAATGGAGCCATTGGACAGAATCCAGGAACTTTTTTAACTACGTCAATGGACGTCAAAGAAGAAAATTAGTATTTATCCAGAAGAAAGTAACTGCTACGCAGTAAGTATATTAAAACTTGCAAATATATGTTGATTAGACAAATGTAAACTATTTTATTTCATATTCTTAGTGGTAATTGCTTACCCTGACAAAATCTCCATAGATTTATTCAAATCCCAAAAAACTTTTAAAAAACTTGTCGGAACCGGGGGAACCGGTGCCCCCGGTTCTAACTGCCTACCAGACCCGGTTCTCAAAAACCTGGAACCGAATGCGGTTCTGCATACCCTACACACCACCGACCGATACGCCATACTTTGGTAAGCATAACGTCTGCTACGCTGCTACTTTCGAACATTTTCTTCTAGATGCTAGCAAAAACGTATCGTCCAAAAAAGCTAATTAATTGTCTTGTGAGGGAGTGATCTGCGTGCTGCCCTCATCAAATTAACCGCATCATGGGAGGTGCCTTTATTCCATTGTGTAATAAAAATCCGTAGTTTACGTTTTATCCCATTGTTGTCGGGTAAACTTACTACCGTCACGCGTGGATTAGCAGAAATAGGGCAATCTATTAACGGATCGACCTTGACCACATCGTAAAATATGAATTTAACAGAATGAAATATTATTTTAACTCAACCAGAACATTATCGATTTAAATGAAAATGCCATTACTTGCAAGCCAACGTAAGAATCTTGTCATATTTGTGGTTAACACGTCACGTAAGTTAAACCAACAGCTGTGTTGTAGAACATTAAACTTTACAGAATAAAGCAATTTATAGACATGAAGCATCAGCAAAGTACTAGTAATATCAGTGAAGGAGAGATAACATAGTGAACGCGTGCGTTTTCTTGTGAAAATCGATAATTTTTGTTTTTTTTTTTGCTATTTATTTCCGTTATTGTGGTGAATCATTGTTCCTAAAAGTGAAATCGGTTGGCTTGTAGTAGTAATAGAATTATGTAAAGGAGTACATGAGGATTTTGGTGCAACTCAACGACAAACCAATATATAATTAACATAGGCGGTTTTGTGTATTCGTAGAATTAGCAACTGGCAGTTAATGAAGACCATCGTGGCGTTTCGGCCGCGATTATTTACACGTAGATCTGTGTAAATAAAACCGTACACTTCATACATTGCGCGCTATTTGTCAGTCGAAGGTGATATTGAAAATCGGTCACCTAATATTTTCTCGTTTATGCAGAGCGTCGTTATCGTGGTTGATTTGCGATAAGCTGCCATGCCGTTAGTAATCTTATCATTGAGTGATAATAGTTATAAGTGTCAGTGAGTTATGCGCTGTACGCTACGCTGGTACTTGTACCCCGACAGGTAACTCCTGAAGTCAGTTGGCACATCTCTACCTAGTAGTGTTCGCATGTAAGAGTGACCATGACGTCGAAACATCTTTTCGTGCTATTGTTGGCACTATTTGCGTAAGTATACCATGATTTTATTTGTTTTATTTAACCGTAGTTGTTATAGATGTTATTTTCATGTAATACTTACCTACGGATTGTCATATTCTTATCTACCATATTACAAACGTGACTGCACAGTCCAATATTTTGCAAACAATAGGTAGTACCTACCTTCCCCCATAGTTTTAATGATTTTATTTGATATTGAAAATGTGTTCCACAGTTTCTTTTAATTGTTTAGTTTTTCATGCATTTGTACATTTTTACCTAATGCTAGGATGTTTATCACTCAGTATTTTAACAAAAGTGTAGTTATATTTGCTTTAATAACTAGCTATGTGACAGTTATACCTACAGGTATTTACCTAATGTAATTATTGTCAATGAATATCAGTAAATACCTAAACTAATTTAAAGAATCATCTATTGTACCTGGTTATACCACAGGCAATTAAGGGCATGGCAAGTATATACGCTGTGGGCTTCAAAGAAGTTCATCCAACACCGTTTAAAAATGTGTTTAACTACTGCAACGATACTAACGATATCTAACTTCGTATCTAAATTATAAATCTACGTGTATTTTTGTTCTATCAATCAAAACTTAAGACAGTGTGCTAGTTACGCCCTTGTAGTACATACACTTATCGCGATTTTTATCACCTACTTATTTATAACAATTTTGCGTCACCTTACGATAAATTCGATAAAGTCACATGTCATTACTGCATTAATATCAATTTCCAGGATTGCATTGGCTCAAAACAATGATGAATTACAAATTCCCGTTGAAAATGACAATCAGTTTCCGCCTGACAATCCTGAATCTGATGGGAGCGTGATAGAGGGCAGTGGGGCGGACGTCCTGGAAGAACCGCTTGAAGTGGCCACTGAAACAGAAGCACCTGCGGCACCATTATTTGATTTAACTGCCTTAACAGATAACATATCCACTGTCGCGCCTGAAGAACATTCCTGTCCTAAGCCATGCGTTTGTAATGTAGAAGGAGACTCAAACAAGTACATTGTAGATTGCTCTGGATACGAATTAACAGAACTGCCGAAACCTTTGGATCCTAAAATTACGGAATTAAAATTACAGAATAACAAGTTAACTGAAATACCAAAAGAAATATCTGATTTGAAGAATTTAAAAATATTGAATGTTGAGAACAATGAAATCATGAAAATCGTTTCCGGTGTAAGTATAATTAATTTTAATAACGATAGTTTATTTGAAATTATAATGTACACATAATACATAAATACCCATGTGTATGCCAATGAAATTATTATACTACATAGGTATTATATAACAAACGCAAATAAGGAACCGCATGGTGTGCGGTGAGATTAAGACTTTGCATTAGGCTGAACCATGGCGGCATTGTGTGTCAATATTGGCGAAGTCCAAAACGCCATCTCCATAACCTGTTTAACCCACTTCCGGCAACGACGCCAGTCATAAATATATCAACTGATTTAACTTATAGCGAATCAGTAGATGCATAGATTTTAGTAGTTATGGAAATGCAATAGATTGGTATACAAACAATATACCTAACTGCTTCAACTTAATTGACCTGGTTTACGGCCTTGATAAAATGAAACAATTAGGTTTAATTGACAATGCACTGTGTACACGAGCCCTTACCTCCGATAAATACCCCGAATGAAAACTATATTTTTTTAAATTATAATTTCAGTCACTAAGTGAACTACCTGAACTAGTTAACTTAAAGCTTGGAAACAACCGCCTGATAGAGTATCCGCAAGATTTAAAAAATGCTTTCGGCCTGACTAAGTTAGAAGAACTTGATTTGGGAGGCAACGATATGAGAACGGTAAGTACAAAGCTCAACGCATAGTACCTAATAGTTTATAATAATAAATAATTGTCCATCTGAAAGCTAAAATGATTATATTAAACCCCTGATTTAAAAGGTACTGTTAATTTATCTTTATAATCGCTTAATTCTTTTAAACTGATAAAGACAGGATCTTGCGTATTTACAGGATCTATCTGATGGATCAATATCGGCCAAAATAAGGTTGAGAAAATCAAATAAACAAGTTGATCCAACAACTTAAATGTAAAATTATTGTTTTCAGGACCTAAAGCCGGAATCATTTTCTAATTTCAAAGCTCTGCGTTCAATCACGTTGCCTACTGCTGCAGCTAGTCTGGCGGAAGATTTGTGTACATCATTCAAAGAATCCTTGGTAAGTGTATGTACAGGATCATGTGACATAAAGTCTTTCGAATGCCCAGAAGCGCCGCAACCACAAGGTATGGAGGACGGGCTATTAGAAGCCGTTTTGCCAGGACTAATTTCCTTAGGATCTTCGCCAGAAGATAATGTGGACCCTGTTGTAAGTTCTCCGACTGATGTGCAAGGTGAGAATGATACTAAGAAAAATGAACAAGAGCCACCAGTGACCAATGTGGAAACCACCGAGACAACAACTTTGGCTAATGAAGACACCAAGAAAACAGTTGGAGATTCCTCTCTTCTTTCTAAAATTATAAAAACACCGGAAGAATCTAAGCCAACAGAAGCAAAATCTACGAGTGCACCTACTGTTAAGCCAGAAAGTGAAGTCGTTGGAGCAACCACTTCAGGAACAAAAACTGGAGGTGTCGATAAAAGCATTATTGGAATGATTGTAGCTGGAATGGTTCTTGTGGTAGCTGGTATCACTATTAAGAAAAATTGGAGTTCTATCAAAAATCGGTTTACTTCGTCTCCAAGAAACGTCAATGAACGAACAAACGTTAATGCAAATGGAACCACGCCTGAAGAAGTACCGCTACAGGAGAAATCTCCTGTGTAAGCAAAAACATATTATGTAGTTTTGTATTTTGGTATAATTATGTTGAGATATGATATGTTTCGATCTGAATGTTATAATTTATTGACGAAATAATTAATGCCATCCTTTACCAGGCCCAAAATGTGTGAATGAATTAGGATTTTAAGAAATAATTTGTTATGGACATAGATTAAGTTTTGTAGATGTCGCAATATTGTTGTAAATAATTTAATATCATACGTACATTACGAAAGCAGCACGCATAACTTGTTTTTTACTTTGACATAATTAAGTATAATTTCACAATAAACAAGGTGTTTATTTAAAACTTCTTTTCATTAAAATGCGGAACTAATTTATTTCCAATTATTAGGTAAATAATTAGGTAATAAAACACATTATTTATAAAATTTATGACTAAACCTACCACTTAAACCGTAACTGACATTTTTTCAAAAATCCAATGATGCAGTTGAAGATTCTCGAGTCTACTGTTGATGAAAACTAAAATTGCATCATAGATTTTTTTTAAATTATCAGTTGATTTTTTAAAAATGTCAATTAAAAAGTATTTTGTTAAAAATGAGCACTTTCCATTAGTTTGCCATGTGTCGCAGAATTTGATCCTTATTAGTGACACTTTTGGATAGTGTATTAATACAGGATGTGTTTTTTGTTTCAAAATCAACCGATTCGATTCCTTACTAGGAATACCCATTTTTCAGGAGTTGAGTCACATACACACCCACAGAATAATTAAGTATATATAAAAACTAGCTGACGCGGCAAACGTTGTATTGCCATATAACTGACTGAAAGAGGAATGGAGCACTGTGGACGATGACGGCCTATAAAAATAACAAAACACAAAACATTAATTTTGTGAATTCATCGTACTTTTATTATCTTAACTAATAAACAGCGGTCGAAATTAGGTAGAGTTATTCATGTACTTACACTGATTTCATACAGCGAAAGAATAAAGTGGATATGCCTCAAATCCCGAGATTAATTTTAAAGAGCAGAAAAATCCCGTGATTTATTAAATAAAAAAGTTATTAACTTTTACACAATTTAAATCACTGCACGCGCGACGTTGCCAAATTTACATCAACGACATCGGATGTCTGAAGTTGCAAAATTCCAAAGCGCACACGCGCGATGTTGCCACATTATTATTTATTTGTAATATTGTTGACCACACGGGATTGTATATTAGAAATCCCAGGAAGATCCATATTAATATCAACATTTCGATGCAATCACATAAATAACTCTACCTAATTCCGACCTCTGCTAATAAATTTTAAATTACGTATCTATTAGAAATTAAGACAATTAAAAAAAAACATTCTCAGTTTATATGAGATCACTTAATTAACTGAACGTGAGAACTATCTTGAGCAAAATGGGAATAAATAATTATAGCACTGCAAATTGATGTTTTTTGTTACAAACACTGTGACACGAGAATTTTATATATTAGATAGGCCTGTTTAATCTTTAGTTCTGCATTACGTGAGAACAGCTGGACTGATTTCAATGAGCCTGTTGTAGTGGGTGCTAGGCTTACTCCAAAACTGAGGCATGTTTCATCTCGATTAATTGAATGGGTACAGAGATGCAGCCTCCAATTCAAACCAATAAATCATGCACGTATGACCAAATATGGTCGTTGCAGAATTAATTAATGTTTACTTAATCTGCTAGATGGCGTGAGAAGTTAAATTAACTAGTTCATTCAGTATGGGGTTGATCTGTCAGCTCTTAAAATTCACGCCTATTTAATTAATCCTTTAATCGATTTAATGATATTGTTTTAATGGGCGATTTTTCAATTTTCAGTTACCTTTAATCTGAGGAATAAAAAATATGGTGCGACAGTTTCTGTTTAGAAAACGTATCTCAAACCAGAGTTACTTTTCTTTTTACAAGATGGCGCTAGTATAAACTTAAGTCGAAACAGTTTGTAATTATGGAAAAGGAGCTGTAGTTTTGTTTTATAATTTGTCATAATTCTCATACATTGACTCAGATATCCATGGCATTGACGTAGCTTTCCCAACCATTCCAACCATTCAGTCATTCTGCTGTATTCCAAATTCTACATGGATGGAGGCGCACATTTACCTCCAGCAATTTTAAAAATAAATGACCCTGAGACATAGACAAACTTAAAGTATTTATTTGAGATATCTCGATTTGCAGCAATGTTATGATTAGATAAGTACTAGCTATCATTTAATCTAGATGTCTGTAAAATGCAAATGAGTTAACGCAGACGAGAGCCGTATTTAACCCTCAACCTCTACATAACATACTGGAAATTCGTAAATTTTCTATGGGGTTTGCACCTGGGAAATTAATATATTTTCAGTACCAGGACATCTAAACAATTTCCCGGGAATTCCTATACCTCGAAATTAGCTACGAAATTATGATTTTTAAAGCTATGAATGAGGCGCGCGAAGTAAACGACAGCGGGTCACGTTACAGATCACACACAGATCGCGGTACAGATCGAGCGCGACACGTCGACAAATCGGCAGTAATCAGTACTATTCGGCAGCTCCTATGTATATTCTCAGCTGATTTGTCAGTTTCAGTTTGACTTTGAAACAAATGTTAATTATCTCTACATAGTAAAAAAAAAGTAGCTTCCCGCCGTTTGACACTGTAAGCTAACATATTTTTGAAACCACGCAACGGATATCGGGTATCACAATTATTTTGTATTAGGGTTAAGGAGGATTCTTCTATTTTCGTGGCTTGTAGGAGTAATATTAATAAATGTTGTTACACTTTGTTGATTAATAATAGATAAGTAGGTAGGTATCGATTGTAAATTCAGAGACTGATTGTCATGTTGTGATCTCAATTACCTAATCACTTAAAATTAAAGTTTATGTTTAGTGAATTACTAAAGTAATTCAGTGTATTACTGTTGACGAAATATTTTTATTAGTATGTGTTGCTTGATTTCGTCTAAGTCACAAATAAACAAGCATTTCAAGTTTTTTTCTGAAGCACTGAATTATCGGAAATGCCCGGAACTGGGTATGCTCTACCGGGAATTCTAAAATCCAGTTCAGTTCCGGTACTGCAAACCCTAATTTTCTATCAGTAGCCTGAAACATAATAATAAATATGTACGTACTTATGTACTTTGTACTTTTACGTGACTTTTTTCAGTAGACGTCACATTTCGTTGACCACTACGTAGCCATTGCAGGCAAGCATGTTTTCACGTAAACGTTAATGAACGATAAAAGTAATGCGTAGTTCAAATTATTTGTTTGTTTAGTGAAAATTCAGTTGCGCATTTTAACAAAAACATGGTGAAATAGATAAAACTTTGTTTTGATAAACTGAAAGGAAATTGGTCCAATTTCTACAAGATGCCACGCAATATAGAAATAGAAATTTCATGCTCAGGTTCGTTTAAGGCCGGTTACTCGGGTCACACACACAAAACAACAATGAAATTGTAAATGAAAGTTGATGTGAAAAGAGATGCTACATTAAAGAGCGGGTCATGGCAGTCGGCACAAGACGCAACGCAGGCGGATGTACGGCTGACTGCCTGCCTAGCTGACCGACAACCTGTACTGTACCATGCTATGTCCCGTTACACTCCGTTATAGAACAACAATAATAATGGCGAGTGCTTTATTCTTTTGAAGCCTGTTTACCATTAACAGCAATTGGTTCTCCGGTATACATATTCTTAAAAAAGGAAATAAAGAAACCACTTTAGTTATTTGGGAGGGTCGTTGACATTCAATGGCGCATCGTAAGGTTTCTGCGAGTGGTGCAAAACCTAAACCAACTGCGTACTTACCTAGCTGCGTTGAACAGCAGCGGGCTCAGTATAACGCCATGTGGCATAATACGTGTACGTATGTATATCGAATGTCTACCAATGTCCGCGTTTTGATCAACGACACGCAATAAATGCATATCCATACGAGATTATGTAGACATATACGAATACTTTTGAAGTTATGTATGACTCAGTGCAGTGCCCTCGTTTTATATTTTGTGTTCAACGATTCTGGAAAAACATTGACCCTGTTTAAATTTCGTATTTTTCCTTTTTAGTATAGATTTTAATAAAGTTTTGATTTTATGAGCAATTTTACTTCTTTTGCAAAGAGCAATAAGTGAAATGTGCATTATAGGTGCAGTTTGAAACTATGTTTGAATGACTTCCAATGCACTTAAGGGGGTATACCGTGCGATGTGGATCGCTAGCACAGTTAGCTAAACAAAGAAACAACATACCTTCCATCTAATCAGTTCAGTCAGACACCGTAAGACGCGCCGGGAAGTGGGAACTATGAGTACAACTACATGAGATCGCTAGACCTTGTCTTTGTAAGTCGATGTATCGTGTAAAATCATGATTGTTGTATACTATATACGTAGGTGTGTGTTCTCAAACAAACCGGTTCCATTTTATAAATCGATTTCATCATCAACACTTGATTTGTGACATCAAAACGCTAACTTTAAAGCGCGATTTACATACATACAAGAACGGTAGTTACCTACACGTAAGGTAACAGCATATTGAGTTAAATTTAAATAAAATGTTACATACTGCAGTGATTATGAATAAGCAACGGCATTTACAAAGGAAAGTAAAACATTTGGTGCAGTAAGGAGGACAGACTGCGGCTGAAAACTATTACTTCATGACGATCGAAAGTGTTTAGTGGTAGTAATTTAAATGACAAGAGCATTAAGCGTATAGATAGAAAGCTGTGGTTTCCGGCACGACACTTTCCAGCTCTTGCCGGCCCGGCGTTGCAGGCGCTGAGAGAAACCAGTCTGACGCAATCAAGCATGCCAATTGGTCTAGACCAGTGATCTTGTCAGCAATGTACAGCGTGCATGCTACGTGCTTTTTTTAACTCATATTAGCTGACCACCAGAGCAGTTAATCACTCTTTCAATGGAAAAATTTGAATATCTAACACATTTTGAAACAGGACAGATTTTTTAAAGATACTAAGACAAACACTGAGACCTGCTTCTTTTTCTTCCAGACTGTAATTTTTTCCAAAATCTGTGAATGCGGTTAAGGGCCTTAACCTGCCCTTAATGTCCCGTCTCAAAAATCCACCCTGTATAGTTCGACGATATAGTCGTGGAGGATTGTATAAGTTGTATTACCAAGTAAACAACAAGAACTAATAAATAGAGTACCTACTCAATTAAATTAGTTATGTCATCATTTAAGTACTCTGTTGTCATCCATAAAGGATAGAAATGGGTAGACGCAGCGTTGAGAGTAGTTATCAAAACTGAAACGATACAAAACTTGCCGTATATAAATAATAGTTCTAAAGTAAGTCAAAGGTGCAATGAGAACAAACATCACTCATTCACTATCAAAACCTGTTGAGAGAAGGCCCATTGTACCCACAGTGGCCACACTCGGCCACGTGCGAGCTCTAGGGCCCGCGAGAACCAGTCGTATATTAATGCGACCACGAGGTCACCACCTGACTCTAAACGATACATCTCTTTGTGTTTATGTTATTATTATCAATGCCCGCGCTATATTCATTCATATATCATATCAGCTATCCAGTTACTTTAATTGAGCTATGAAGTAATGCTCTTACTTAGCGTGATTTTACATTGCAGGTACTTACTTGTGTTGCCAGGTAAATTTATTTCCTGGATAATAGTGATTTTAGATATAATTAGCCAAAATCATTTCTCTATTGTACATCATTTATTTTTAACTATGGTAGATAACGTTACTTACTAATTAATAACTTTAACAAAAACGAGATAGGTATGCAAAATAAATCCACATTTTGGTAACTATTAAATAAGATTTAAATTTAAATTTTACTTAATTATAATACGTACATAAGAATAAAATACAAGTCCACGTGTGTTTCAGTAGAACGAAGAACCGAAACGAGCTTATCATTGTAGGCAGCGCAGTCTTTGTTCAAAGTGTTCACAGTTCATTGTACGAGCACGATCTTATTGTGAAATCACAACCGCTATGAGAAGAGACAGACATGTTTTTATATGCCAGTAGTATCTAGAGTAGATAGGTAGGTCATCTCTGATTTTTAATTGTTACAATCTTGATGTCAACATTGCTAGTATTGCTACAAAATTGTGTCTAATGTACTGATGCATGATGAAAGTTGAGACATTAATATAAAATGCGTGAGTGTCGTGGAACACTCGTTTGGAACGAAGTTCCTTTCGTAGCATATCTATACTAATATTATAAAGAGGAAAGATTTGTATTTTTGTATGTAACGAATAAACTTAAAAACTACAGGAACGATTTGAAAAAATCTTTCAGCAATGGTTACCTAGACTACGTTATCAGCGAGTAAGTGAAATTATTAATATTGTTATTGATAAACGTATTATATTATTGATAATCGTCTACACTAATGAAAGGGTCGTGACGGAAAAACTTGCTCTTTTTTACGCCTAGCCCCCATCCGCCAAGTCCGTACCGTGCAATAATTCTAAAAATTGTTATATTTTGGACCTAGTCATACAATTACTATTCGAATACGAATCGCTAAATAAATGGTATTCACGCACAATCATGTTAGTCCTCATTCATCAAACGTACGTAACGCAGAAGCGGAAACTATCCAAAGCCAGGTGACGTAGGTACAAACGTTACGTAATAATGTGTTCTGAACGCTGCATATTGAGGAATAACATAGAACTTGAGGTTATATTCAACCAGCATGAAATGAGAGTGCGTCAGGAAAATACTATTGCCATATAATCATCACCACGCTTGGCAAACAAAGCGGCAGCTGCAGGTGTTGTCTTGGTATACCTACTATAAGCGGTCGCAAAAATAGTACGGTGACAAGATGTTCTTTCTCTTGCAATATAACAATATATTTGTAGTAGGCGCTTTTAATAAATCACACCAAAAGAAACCGTTCTAAATGCATCTATGTATAGTAGAACCCCCAAAGACAGATAAAGTTTTTGATCTAAAATAAAAGCTAGAATCATCTGTTTGATACATTATATTATTATGTGTGTTGTGATTCTGTTCGATCCGGCATGAAATCAAACGTGCATGCAATGCATTTGATCGGCAGATGACCTTAGTACGTTGTTAATTCTGCTTGCACACTATACGCAGTGAATGCACTTTTTTTCGCAATAGCTTGAAGACAGTTTCACAACTACTCTAACGGCAACACCCTTTATCACCTGGAATGAAAATGTGTGAATGCAGTAAATTCCTAGTTTATTACTAGCTTTTGCACCGACTTCGTTTACGCGCATATCCCGTTTTTTCCGTTCCCTTAGGAATTTTGGAAAATCCTCTCTTAGTACGAGTCCCCTACGCAGTGTAGGGAAGCTACATGGCAAAATTTATTTATAAATTAAAAAAAAAAAAATAATTTTGAATTATTATTATTTTTAGTTTTGTTATAATTCAAGTTGATAAAATAACTTTAATTTCGGCAGTCAGTGTTTTTGGTTGTTTTTTCGTTTGTGACACCGACTGCCGATATTAAAGTAATTTTATACCTTTTTGTGTTTTTTATTTGGAAGTCGGTCGTATTTTTTTTGTAAAAAGTTTTTTTTATCACATTTTAGTGGTTCACATGTGCTTACCCCTTCACAGCGTACCGTCGTGATGTTATGTTATGAACTGGTGTAAACAATACACAGACATGAGATTTCAGCAATCCCAGTCCATTTGCTATCATTTATTGAGGAGTTCTGTTGCAGTTCTTGAAGTTCTTCATCATATCTTCACCAAATTTAAATGGGACCACTCCGAGAAAGTACTCTTCCAAAAACTACCCAAATCGCTTAGTGTGCCTATAAAATTTGAAAAGTTCTCTCTATTTCTCCAGGATACCATAATCAGATCCTGACTTGATGATCATGGGACCACCTGGGAAGTATACTCATTCAAACAAAAAAATCCAAATCGGTCCAGCCATCTTCGTGTAATCATAAATAATTAAAAAAAAAAAAGTTCCGACGAATTGAGGACCTCCTCCTTCTTGAACTCGGTTAAAAAATACATAAATGTAAGGAAGGAAGATTTGAATAGTGTAGCTTAGCTACCCGCCAAGTGTAAAGACTTTGTACGAATATGGAACATTGGCAAGCCACACGTGCTCTGTCTTAATCTCGACGACAGCACGTGACCAGTTTAAATTGGATGGCAAGTATATACTGTATGTTTGTACACAGTACAGTCTGCAGACCGTGTCTAGATAATGAGATACTGTTTTGAGATATGAAAATCAACATTAAAATGCTAAACCAAGCAGTAGCTCCTATTTAATTGACTTCAACGAGGAAGCAGCCATCAATTATATTGTTCTTAACGAGGTCACATCCCTTTAATGTGTGGTTTTTGGAAGTAAGAACATCCTAAACGGGCTCAGAACTCTTTCAAACTTTATGTCTAGGAGTTCGATATTATACTCACATTCGTATCACAATGGCAAGCTAGAATAATTACGACGCAGTAGCTACAATTTTGGTCCTTCCGGGTTGTTTTTATGCTTTGTTTCTAAAACTAATATAGCAGCTGCTGGTGGGTGACGAGTGTAATCATTCACACGTGGCCAAAATGCAAGTAATTCATAACAATGTTCCACTTGTATTTGTTCCTATTTTTTGTAACTTATTAACCGACTTCCAAAAGGACTATGTTTTTTTTTGTTTCTTTGTTATGCTATCATTCCATCAATTAGGAATTGATTTTGATGATTCATTTTTTCTTCGAAAGCTGCTCCTACTCCTGAGGTGGCCCATTGGCACCAAATCAGAATTTGATGATGGGATCCTAGAGAAATCGACGGCAACCCTCAAATTTTAAAGGCACATACAATGTTTTCCATATACTTTCTAACGCAATTCAGATAATTGTGCCTGGTAATCAACATCTCATCTTGCTGAGCTGATGATGGAAGGTATAAGTCGGGATCTGATGCTGGGATTCCAGGAAAAATGTTTGTTCAGCGATATTATGTTCGGCAATTGTCAACCGATTTGGATGATTCTTTTATGTTTGGAAGAGTATTTTTCCAATCTGGCCAGATTTCAATTTGGTGAAGATCTGGTGATGTATTTCGGAGGTAGGCAACGGAACTCTTCAATAAATGATGGCAAATCTCCCGGGATTTTTGGGGTTATCTATTCGGACATAACTTTATTGTTTATTATCCGATATTGATGATTATCTTTACATTGGGTTTAGTTATAGCTACATTGCATTTGCACTGTACGGTGAACTTCAAAGATAAACCAGTGACCTCCTCAACTTAAAATCAATAAAATGTAGTAAAGTGACATATTGTTAGGTTTATGTCAATCCCAAAGCAAAGTAGATATTTAACTATGAAATGGTCTGGACTTGGACTGAACGACGAAGGCACACAAAGTAACTCCTTACCGGCAAATAGCGCAACCACTCATTATTTTAAAATTTGTTGTATTGGTTATTTGGAAGTCGGTTGTATTGTTTTGTGTAAATGTAATAATATCGAACGAAAGGCAAGCAGAAATTGCCTTCCGAGATTTTACTTCTTTAAAGCCCGAAAATTTTCTTGTTTTATCGGGAAATTAGAAAAATGTAACACATCGTAATATTATTGTTTACAATTTTCTTTATTAACATTACAGTTGTATAGTCTTCAAAAGTCACAGAGATATAGAAGATCTTAGAGTGAAGTTATAAATAAACGTCCAAAACGTTGACGATGCCAATTAGTAGAGTCATGGTCCACAGCAGCCATGGCGACTATCCACGTACCTCAACTAAAACGAAATCGTGCCAATGAACTTGAGTTTGGCTTTGTAATGCGATGAGGGCATTACTGTTTTAGTTTTTTTTACGCAATGAAAACAAGTGTACGTAATATTATACACGAATAGCGTCGCAGGTACTTGGCTTTGCCACGTCGGTTGTGACCTGCTGCGTCCACTTGACTCGTGTGCCCTTGAAGTTTATTTATAATTACAAATACATTTGGAAAGAAACGGGAATAATTCTAAGTATGCTCCTCGCCAAGTCTACCAACAAAGACGACAAATAACGCTATACAAAACCGATAAATTTGCAACGATAATGCGAGCAACAAGCGTAGGAGCAAGCTTACTGCTCAACGTAACCTATGGTCTTATAGACAAATTAACGTAACACACAATAATTACGGAAAAATACTATAAATGTAGTTCATTATCATCGTGAGGGTGATCTAACTGGGTGAGTTATTATTAGTGTTTGACATTATGTGTCTAGCTAGCACTAACATAATCAATGAGTTTGATATTCGAACTGAATCCGACATTATCTTTTGGCAAACGCTAAATTTGATGCAATGAATTGTAGAATTTGCTGCAAAACTTATAAATATAGTAGGTAGGTATGTTTATTATTTACATGTGGCATGCAAATATACAAAAGTGTACATAGATTTTATAATGTGCTCTAAAGTCTCAATACTAGACTTATTATGTTTTTTTTGTGAACCATGTAATTTTATTTTAAAATCCATTTCTATAAATGTAAGTATAGAGTGCTCCTACATTAATTAAATTATGGCACATTTACTGCAGAATTTTGTTTGTCGTTGTCACCTACATATCGTAGGCAATGCCTACGTATCGACGTTGTTGGCGATGACGGACGTCATTTCTGCGCAATAATCTATTTATCAGTAAAGAACGGTAGACAATATACTTACATAGTTTTGTTTATATTTGTATCTCTCCACGAGGCAGAGACACGTACTGAAGTGACACGTGTGGGATCCTAACAGACACTATGTCGCCATTATCGAATACAGTAGGTAACACATTGCATCATGATCTTTCTCTTGATCAACATCTATTATTCATTTAATATTAGAAACAGGATGAATTTGCAAAACGCTGATGCACAAAATAATTGTAAAATGTTATACCTACAGGCTGTACAGAAAAGTGAAAAATTATCATTTTTCACTTTTAATTTCACCCTTCTGTCCTTCTGTTCAATTATTCGTTCATCCGATAGGAGTTTTATCCAAAAATGTGTGGTCTTTTTCTTTGTATTTAAATTTTCACCTTGAATAAAATTCGCCAAGTGTCGGTAAGTATAGGTAGAGGTAGGTACTTATCTAATTCTCTTTCACGTGACGAGGTGAGTACAAATGAAAATATGAAAAATATAATACTATGCTTCGTTTTGGCAGTGAATGACTTTATTTGTACAGGAAACCATCTAATTATAGTAAATGAAACAGATAACGATTGTTTATCAATATTCTTTTGTTTATACTTTACATGCCAGTAATTTTGAATGTATAATTAATTAAGGATAATAGATATATAGGTTAGTGGGGCATCGCTGTGGCATCGGTCGAACCTACACGAATGAGCACGTTGCTATGGTGACCGCTTCAAAATTCTGTCTCAGACAATAATCGCTACATTGTTTAATTTTTTATCTGTATAATTTGAATGTTGATCTCCCTTGACATTTAACGGTTATAAACTGCGCAATACAGAATAGCATCGTATTCGGGGCAACAGATCAAATGAATTTAGGTAATCTGCGACGACAACGGACAGCGTGCGACACGCCCCGCCTGCGTGGTGAAGCCGACTACTATTTATCTAATGCGTAGTGACCTTGCTGCGAATCCACATGCGCGCATGTCATGCGGAAGCCGGCATGGTTGTCGACACACCAATAAAAAATCAACTCGATAAATGTGATTTCAAACTAAATCCTTCATGTCCAATCCATTCAGTAAAGGTAGTATATATTCAAATTCTGGCTTTGTACACCTGAGAGCATGAGACCGAAGATAGCGATAGTTATGAATATTTTATTTTCGAGCTAGGCTTGTATAGACGTCCTTGAAAATTGCTTTAACAACCATAACGTTATATTTTCACGTTAACACAATGGTACAATATATATATTTATTTTGAAGTTTAAAACTTTTTTTATTCTGAAATTGTGGTTAAAAGTGGAAAACCAATAGACACGATTTTTATGTATTGTGCCAATGATATTAAAACAGCGAACATCAAATTGAGCGAGGTATTTTTAATTATATTATACTACTTAATGCAATATTTATGTTAATTAACACTACATTCTGTATAAGATACTTACAAAAGAAATAAAGAACAACACAAGTAAGTACTTCTTTCTTTATGCGCAATCCCGGAATCATTCAATTAAGTACCTATTTATTATGTACTTCATTACCATACAATGCGTCGGTTTGACATATTTGATCTACTTAACTGCAACGATTAAATATCAGGATATTATTATTAAAATGGCTACATTATTGTCCGTAACCTAGTTACCTTGCCCTTAATCCATGTCCGATAAAATGTCAAACCACGCGCCTTTGATTACATTTTTACAAGTTAAGTAATAAGTTTATTGATATACATACATTGTATCGGACTACTTAGTCAGTTATTCACAAAACCTAAACTTTACTTTGTAGTTATTTATTTAACAAATAATATGGAACTGTGTAAGTTTTTTTTAAGATAGTCATTCGTTTAAAACCATCTACAAAGTTAATTTTAAGTGGATCAGTGAATGTTCAGTCAACCAACAGTTAGCTACATTAAAAAAACACCTTTTATACGTTTATTTAATTTAGGTCTTGTCCATATTGCAGACTGCTCTAACATAAAACATGTATTCCAGCTTCAGTCATGTGTTGGCCTGGTTATATTTGCACGAATCTAAGCACTTTGTATACATTATGAATTATAATAGAAGGGAACAATATCCGATCATTTGGTTGCGATAACGAAGCCGGTTTATGGTTAAATGATTTCTGTCATTAATTCATAGCTACAGTTCAACACAATTTGTTTACCGACTTGTAAATACGTTTTGTACTTCAAAAATTATAATGATGAGCTTGAGCATTCCGAAACATTTGTTTAAATCTATATCTTCGCCTCTACAGGGTTAGCCTGCTCTAAGGCTACGTTTTCACCAGAGATGTGCGAGGATGCGTAGCGAGGGATGTGTTTGTTAAGAACCAATAGAATCGCTTAATTACCTAGCCTCAGGTCAATGAAGCGATTTTATTGGTTCCTAACAAACACATTCTCGCACATCTCTGATGGAAACGCAGCCTTAAACGGAAAGTCGAAACGCGTGTTTGTAAATAGAAACACTTCTGCAAACGGTACTGCTCTTTGGTGGGTTTATTTTAGCCACTGTTTGAGAAATATCGCCTCGAGATTCCTGTTTACAAATTGCCGAATGGCAATATTTGTTAAATAGGTACTGCGCTCACAGACACCAAACTTAGCGGGGCATCAAAACGTACAATTATTGCGAGGCTGTCGTTTACCCCAAATGTCTGACTGACCAAAAGGCAATAAACTTTACCGGATGAGTCACATTGAATAACAAGTCGAGCACACAAATATACATGCTTGTTGCAAGATTGATTGAACTGTATACAAGTTAGTTAGTTTTTGCTTGTTCACCATTTTTTTGTTTGATAATGACATCTCGCAGCTTCCTAGCAAAATTATATAATATGACGTAGATATGTTTGTTAAAATGAACTCACCTCCATGACTACATACACGTAGGCGGGGCTGTCCATACAGTCGTGCATGGCGACCAAATTGGTGTGGTGGAGGGCAGTGAGTTCGCGAAGGATCTTGATCTCCTTCACCAGAATCTCTGAAGCTTTCTGTATACCTTTCTTCGTCACCACTTTTACAGCTACTGATTGTGATGGATTCTGTAACAAGAAATGTACGGTGAATGCTGCATTCTGATTAGCAGAACTTCAATTCAATTTCTTTATTGCGAACTTAATGTACAGAATTTTGAAGATGTTAACAATATGTATGTTCTCAGAACTTAGTTGCCTGTTAAGTCATTGCAATTTAAATGGTTATTAATATATAAAAAAAACGGTTCATGGGCTAAAGCAACCACAATGTGGGTCCCAGAAATAACCCGACGACATCGCGCGAGACCCAGACGAAGATGGCTGGACGAGCTTGACGCCTACCGACAGAGGATTGGTTCACACTTGCCCAAAGCCGGGAGGAATGGAATGGAAGGAAGAAAGGGAGCCCTTTGCCCTGTAGTGGGACGCAATTGGTGAAAAATAAATAAATTAAACATTGAGCATAGTCACTAGTCGTTGGAGCATAATTTTGTGAATTAACATTTTACATTACGGTAGGCCAAGAGAAGCACAGTCAGCTAATAAAAGTACACTGTCAGTCTTTCTGTGTATATATATTAAAATCAACGTTTAGAAAGATCGTTGACTTTCGATGCTGACTGCACTCTCTTTTCTAAAACCTAATTCTTCAATTACCATTCAGGGCATAAAACATTTTTATTTCGCCACTTCAGGATTGAATAGAATAAATATTCAACATTTAATATAATTCTAAAAATTCTACGTATGACGAAAAACGTCGTGATATTAGTTCTAATTACAAGTTGTGCTGTAAAATGATAGTTAACGCAAGTTCAGTGAGCGTTGCATAAGGACGCCGCGTTGCAGGTGGGCGAGTCACATGCGTGCATCAAGGCCTGTATAGATTGTCTCTATGGCAATTAGGCTAGGTACCTTGTTGCGTACGCCCGGTCACATAATGTGTGTGAATACTTCTTAATTATTAATTTTGATAGACAATACTGACATTGGGTTGAATATGAAGGCGAATAACCAAGTATTGTGGTATACTCATGATAGGAGATTCAGGGAGTTACGTCGCAAGTAATTGTCATTTTATACTGCGAATAGAAATAAGAATCTGGAAAGTTTTACTTATCACATCTACACGGATTAGTTCCAATTTTGCCGCAGTACAATTACATAGCGGACATAACTGAATATTAATCGAAGCAAGAAGTGAACGTCATCGCATCCCATTTCTGTTATCGACCGTAAAAATGCGTTTATATCTCTCCTCATGCTGTCTGATCGGTGATAATTCAGATAGCAAAAGTATCCCAGCTGATACTTTTGCTATCTGAATTATCTGTTTTAAATGCAGGCTTCATCTGTGACATAATAGGTATGTCGCTGAGATGATGAAAAATTGAATAAAGGTAAGTATATCGCAATAAGAATGGTGTGATATTTCGCAAGGTAAGACAACGATAGGCATTTTTTTTAAATATTGACCAACGATCAGCCTAGGTACAAAACTAAACAGCTGATGGCTGATTGTTAACAAGAAATATTGCCGTTATTTCAGTAACATTGTGGTCTTGCTGAAAAACAAATGTTGGTCATGCATGATCAGTATGATCACTAATGATCAGCGTCTGAGCGCGGCATATTTTAGTGTTTGTTTATTCCATAATCCAGGAGAGTTTAAGTTGGAACGTGCAAGGATTTATTTTAAGCCTTCAGTGCGATTTGGTTTAATTTTGCTTTTATCCAGAGGGTGGTGCGCCGGCGCAGATCTAACATTAGCCCGCCCTACATTCCGTAGGCTCGTGGAGCGATTACAATTTGACCTGATTTCATCACGAGGCCCGTGCGAGATCTTAGTTAGACCAATTCCATCGTAGTTGCATCTTATATGGCAACACGCAAGTAGGTACTTTTATTGGTTCAAATGATTGGAAGTAGGTAGTTTATTCTTAATAAAATAATAATGAAACATGCGATATAATATAATTAAAATAGAGTAAATCACAATTACCCACACCTTAATGAAGTAGGTATCGATAGAGCGGTATGAAGTGCGGTCACGGTCACCGTTCGTGGTGCACTTCTCACTTGCCAGCGTTATTCATTTGCCAATGCAATTACGTTGTTACATCATTTAATGTCATGTCAAGAAAATTATACTAGCTCACCCTCAACTGATCGTTGAAAAACCTTGGGAAATGAATTGGAAGTGGTGTATGGAAATGGCAATATCGTGCTGACGCAAACGAATAGCGAATAGGTATTAGGTATCAGGCAAGACATACTTCAAAAAAACATTCAGTTATTTTAGTTTGAACTTGAAGCACACAGCATTAATGATTTCGATAAAAACTTTTTTACAAAAAAATACAACCGACTTCCAAATAAACTAACTAATTTCGGAAGTCGCTGTCAAAAACGAAGAAACAACCAAAAATACCCCCAACCGAAATTAAAGTTATTTTATACTTTGTAGTGTCTTGAAGAGAGTGATCTTATAAGGGTTCCTTTTTTAGCTTGGTACGGGACCCTAAAACACTACAAAGTATAAAATAACTTTAATTTCGGTTGGGGGTATTTTTGGTTGTTTCTTCGTTTTTGACAGCGACTTCCGAAATTAGTTAGTTTATTTGGAAGTCGGTTGTATTTTTTGTAAAAAAGCTTTTTAATATCACATTTTAGTAGTGATAATCTACCCCACAAATAATTTGACATTATTCCCATGATGAGTGGTTGCGCTATTTTCCGATAAAGAGTTACTTTGTGTGCCTTCGTAGTCTAAGTCCAGACCAGCTAATACTACCTAAACTTCATCTACTTTTCTACTACAACAATAAAGTTATGCCCGAATAAATAACCCCAAAAACATGGTTGACTTCTACACATCTGCGTACCCCTTCACAACGTACCGGCTATTATGTTATAAACTGGTGTAAACAATTAACAGAAATGCGATTTCAGCAGTCCCGAGAGATTTGCTATCATTTATTGAAGAGTTCCGTTGCCTTTCTCCGAAGTCCTTCATCAAATCTTCCTCTAAAAAGTGGAAAATGAAAAAAAATTTTACAAAAAGGAAGTCGGTTGTTTTATTCTTTTTGTAAAAAGTCCTTTTCCGAACCTAACCTTCTAAATCCGCGCGTACGTCGCGGGCGACGTGACTGCAGTTATATGATCGTTGAAATGTTCAGTGTAGCAGGATGTAATTATTTTTTTTTACCCCATGTTTTTTTCCTATGTGGAATCATTATCTTCGAATCAAAAGGCTGTCTTTGATTTCATTTAGTGTTAGGTATATATGTAGGTAGGAAGTCCGGAAGATTGATTTCATAAGTGTGCCTTTTCTTGGTAAGTACATATATACCTATGAGTGCAAGTTGCAACGTGCAACAAAGTACCTATAATATTATTATCTACTTTCTCGCCCCGCAGGTTTTCCCACAGATTTGTCCATTGACCAAATAGTTTCTACTATCTACTGATTATGATTTCTTTCTAGAATAACAAGTACACACTAATAAAATAGATTAGCAAATATCCTGTAGCAGAGGTACAGAGGAAGTAATTACAATTTATTTAAATGGTTTCAGATGTCCTGCGAGTGTATGAACGTGCCTAGTGTAACGTCCTTGAGGTGTAGGCTTGGTGAGCATGTTGCGTATCGCATTGTGCGGCGATCTTTTGTCCGGTCGCTTAAAACAAAGACGAGAAACCTAACTCGTGGACCACGCCACAACATAGAACTCAACCGGTAGGCTCGTCCATGACGTCAGATCAGGTCACACCGCGTTTTTTAAAGAGTCAACTGCAGACACTACTATGTTCCTACTTCCTACCTACTTGTCAGGTTGCGTTTCCACCAGAGATGTGCGACGATGTGTAGCGAGGAATGTGTCTGTGTGAACCAATAGAATCACTTCATTTACCTAGCCTTGCTTCAGGCTAGGTAAATGAAGCGATTCTATTGGTTCTTAAAAACCCGTCTCTCGCTACGCATCTCTGGTGAAACCTACCCTTAAGCTGGGGAATCAAACCACTGTCCTACATTTAAAGTATGGTTGTTGTACCATCATACACTAATTTTACTACCTATACGGGCTTCACAAATAAGTATCTAGTGTGTATTTTTAAGTACCACACGTGCAAAGTAACCTAGTTAAGCCAGCTGCAAACAGAAACCGGAATAGTCGAGCAGCTGCCTAGGAACCCGGCGATACGAGAGGTGACGCCTAGATGTCACAGAAAGAAGCAATAAGGTGTAATTGCAAGCACCACATCCACAAAAAACTGGACTAAAACGTGAAACTACCCACTTTTAACCCTAGAGTGGGCGCGTCTTTCCGTGTAACATCAGTGGGCGCGTGGGGAGCATTTTGCCGCCCCTTTACTCTGGCTATTTTAAGTAGAAATAAAGCAATATAATTTATTTACTTTGTCAGGATTTAAATAATACACAAATAAGTAATGGTAAATTAACATATTTATTAAACTCTGTTTTAAGAACTTTGGCTTACAAAATGTTTTAGAAAACTTTTTATTTTAATTGACTTTTTTAACTTATCCTATATAATACTGAAAAAAATAAATAAAAAAAAACGAAATTATATGTTTTCTTAATCTACAGGATATGCTTTATCTAAACAGTCTTCACAAAGGTATGAGCAATGTTCATTGCACAGTAACTTTGGGCATCTGCAACACCCTTTTTTAGTGCGCCTATTTTTCTTTGTTTGACATATACTGCATATACCCTCCTTCTTTGAAGATGATGCTTGTTCTGCTGGTACAAAGCGAGCAATTTGTTTCCTCAAAGAAATATTTAATGTGTCTATAGAAGACCTTGTGGTCATATATTGCTTGACTAGGACCATAGCAATTTCTTTCAAATACTGTCGGCGTAGCATTAGGTGTCCAGTATTGCCTTTGAAAATAATTTGACTGTTTATACCGGCAATATTCATCATTGAAAAAAACAGCCTCATTGGCATAGATCGATCACTTTCTGACACATTCTCCTCTATAAACTGTGAACTAGCACTTTCAAAATCAGACATTTCCTCTAGCCAAGACACAATTTGAGCGTCCATTTTGGTTATTATCACTTTTAAATCCTGAAATTAAAAGCGTTTTTTTAGTTTTCACAATCAATGCACCATAAAATATAGTCTGTATTTCAACTTCGCAAAAAATACATGACACAATTATTACTTACGTGAGTGGGCGCGCGCTGAGCAATTTGCCGCCCGGCGACACCTGATGGTTACAACCTTCTCTTCAAGCGGCCCCCCGCACACTGATGGCGTCCAGCTTTTCGGCACGCGTTGCTAACGAGAGTGGGGGCAGCTACTATAAAGCGCAAGACTAACGGGCAATTGTTTTACGAATTATTAACGTTTTTTTAGCGCAGGCGGCAAAATGCTCATAGCGCGCCCACTCTAGGGTTAAGACTATTTATTTATTTGTCCTGACTGACTGATTCATGAGCATAGAATAACTATAGAGGTATACGGTACAGAGAGTAAAGTCCCGCACACCTCCACTGAAAATGGGAAGATCCTCCGAAATAGACGGTGGTTGTGTCTGGTGGGCAACTGCCCTATAATTGATATTCGGACTGTTGTATATGTGTTCAAATCGCTCGGAGAACTTAGCTTGCGCGATGCAGGATTCCGTTGTTAGTTCGACGTAGATGGCGTTGCGGTTCTTTTTGTTGCCGTACAAATTTCGCTTCTTAGTTTTTCATGTGGTGGCATTGATGCCGCTACATCACCATTGTAGTTGGAAAAAAATGGACAAAGGGGGACAAAATAAATGGGTCGAAATTTTGTACGGGAAAGTCCGAAATCTACGCCAACGAGGTTGGCTAATTGCAAATTTGATTGAGGTTTAACTACAAGAAATACAGCTAAGAGCAATTCCCGTAATTTTAAGGTTGCATTCTAATCTAAGCATTAAGCTATAAAAGATGATTGAAACATAGGTATCTTAATATTTTAATTATATTTTTTTTTATCTTACCCTACACTAGGAATTTCTCCTGTAGGTATCGTGGTTGCGTTGCATACACAAACAGCCAGACCCGGTACAACTATCTGTAGGTCATCCAAAGACTTATTCTGTGCGGGAATCGAAACTGCGCAGCGGTTAATCGCTCAACCACTGCGCCAACCGTGCCGTTTTATTGTTTACATTAATTTTACTGTCGTCGAGTTGAGTTTGCGACGAGATTTATTGAATGTCAAGTCATCAGAAGGCACGAGGAAGAATCTGATGACTTGAATGAGACTCAGTTTTGAAATAGGTACCTTTAGGGTTTATGAGACGAAGCCAATTTCGTTTTTGTGTAAAGTTAATACATCAAAAGTTTTCTGAAATTAATTTCTAGTATTGGCAAGTTGTACCAACAATTTCTCGATAGTCCTATATTTTTTTTTACATTTACTGCAAATTGAATGTTGACAGTAATGTAATTAGAATTTATTTTTGGGATATCGAACTCTATGAGACCATATTGTGGTGTTACAAACCGTAATCTTACAAATATGTTTGGCTGTAGCCGTATGTATATTTTGCACCAATTTTCTAAAGAAATGTTTTATAAACATTGAAATCAAAAATACCTTGGAACATCATTAATAACAGCTGTAAGAAGGTCCAATTTTTGTTTTAATTATAAAGAACCATGAAAACACTTAAATTGATACCTTGATTTAATATAATATCTATACTTCTTTTATAAAGCTGAAGAGTTTGTTTGTTTGGTTGATCATGCTAATCTCAAGAACTACTAGGTTTGAATTGAGATAGATATCTAGTGTCTATGTAATAGTGCGTTGGGTCATGAGTTCTACTTTCTAGACTATAAAATATTATTTCATCATCTGCATAGCCTTTTCCCTACTATATTAGGGTTGGCTCCCAGTCAAACCGGATTCAGCTGAATACCAGTGATTTACTGGTGTCAGATTTTCTCTATAAAATACTTTTTCTACATTAAAAATTAGAGAAGAGTTTATTTGTTGCACTGAATCAGTTTATACTTGTGGTACTAAGAAAAATCTATATAAAATTATTATGTCACATATTAAATGAATACTGTCCTCAGTTGTGTTTGGTTAGATTAGACTGAAAGCTGACCCCAGTATTGTTGGGAAAAGGCGGGCAGATTTATTGTGATTTTATTAAATGAAAACCCATTGAGGTTTCATCTAAGGCATATTTAAATGCTTACCAGCAAGGAAGATATTTCAACTACTATCTTAATAACTAGTACCTAAAGAAGCATAATGTCTTTAAACACAAATCGAAATGCCAATTAATTTTGCTGCAAAATCCTAAGAACATCTAATATTGGTTATAGTTGTTCTATGGAACGATTATAGACATAATAAAGTTGTAAATCAGGAATTGTTTTAATTAGTTTATTACGCTTATTGCTTCCATCTAGAAACAGGTTTACACATTAAATTTACTTTAAATAAAAACTGTATCTATTATGCTAGACCAGGAGTCACCAATTAGTTTCGTTTTTTAAATTATATGCCTGCCATGGTCTGTTTCTACTTTTTAATACAACAGAGCAGTTTCTAAGATGGGAGGGATGGGGAATCTTTACATCATCATTTATCTAGTTCAAACTCAAAAAATTACATACACATACAGCTCTGTTGTACAATGTGTAACAGAATAAACGTAATACCTGAAAAGGGTCATTGTCATCAAAACGCAAAAAAAAAATCAGCTGTTCAGTACATTGTGTCGAGTTATTCCCACATATGGAGCAGTTGATTTCTTTTTCGATTTCAGTGTCGGTCTCATGGTAAAAGTTGTACTGTTTACTTAAGGTCCGCACAAAATAGATCAGCGGTTTGGATCCGGACCGCGGTCTGCCATTTGATGACCACTGTGCTAGAGAGATATTCAATGCCTTTGGTTTACCTAAATCAAGGTAACATAAACAATATTTTTCATAGACCATGAGAGAGAGATTTTTCTTTATCCCTCCAAAAAAAGTTTCTTTATTTTCAAATGTCTTCATATCTAAAGCTTTTTAAAAGCACACCACCACCACAAATCTCTAAATCTACAAATGGTCTATATCTTTCAAATGATTGAAGATACAGTGATAAATGCTTTTAGTGATTTTTGCAAAAATGTAACCACTGATATAAAAGTGTCCATGGAGTTTCACATTCTTCTACATAGGATCTACTCCTTGAAACTACCTGGCTGAAGATATGAGCGGTGGGTGTGTTTTGTTGCAGAATACATATATTCTTCACATCTATTCTTGTTGCTAGCACAACACAACTCGCTTCATCTAGGTATTTGTCTAACAGACGTTGACAATTCAAAAGTAACTGGTAATGGTCTATTTGAGATAAAGGTTTTTATTTTGTGCAGCAAGTGGCCCTTAGTAGTATAAAGCTTGTGTAAGCAGTTTATATGATGAAATTAGTATGTAAGATATTATTTTTTTTTACAAATAAAGTACATACTTTATTGTTTTATATTTTAAACCCAATCTGTTAACCATTATGATGAATATGTACTTTCATCTATTTAGATATTACATCTATATAGATAGATTTTGAACCAATAGGTACTATCTTATCAGTTTTGAAATTAGAGCAAAGCAGAATGCATTGAATTAGTATGTTCAAGTTTCACAAATGGTGGAGGTATAAATAAATTATATGAAATAGGTACCAGTCATAGTTTATGGTAAGTTATTCATTTATTTTTAGAAGATTGAATGATTACATTACATTTTAAATTTGAAGGTACTTTCAGCAGATATAACCATGACAGTATTTTATTAATGATTGATGTAGGTATGCACTTTCGATGCATGGTATTTGTCCACATATTAATTATTATTGTGTCACAAATAAATTAGGTAATTTGACTTTTACTTTGATGTAACATCATTATAATAACATTATAGTTAACAACATCATTATAAAAACATTATAGTTGAGTACAATAATGTGACTATTTTGTTTTGCTAATAGCAAGCAATCAAAAAGATGGTCTAGAACTTAATTTCACTGTCGTGCTCATTTTAATGGATATTCAATCTGTGGAGTTCTTTGTTGCAAGAGTTAGAAGCTAATCATCTTCATCCTCCTTGACTAAATGAGCGCGAAATATTTGGACTCAAATCAATCAAATAACGACACGGATGTCAATTCGCAAACTAGACAGACGTAAAGATAATAATGTTTACAAGTTTTATAGGTTATTTATTATCAGCTGATTATTTTCACGCACTTACCTTCAGACAAAATATTTGATTTGTTATCATTTAAATTATTTGTATTAATTTTGGTTTACTGCGCGCAATAAAATGCTGAATTGCGAAATTAGTGCTGAATTTGGAACATAAATACGACGAAACGCCACCACCCACGATTGAAACAAATCAATACGTTTTGCATAGAACACAAGAAATATTTTATTTTTCCCAACCAGGATTCTGTTGGTTTCAATATTTAAACAAATGAGTTGAGAATGTAAGCTGTTAGAACAAAAGCGCGTCATAGAACTTGAGATCATGCACATACCTTTCTCTTCCTTCCTTTGTATACCATAGCGAAGGCTCCGTGGCCTATAATGTCTTGTTTGGTGAATTCATATTCACCAACTTGGATGACTTCCATTTTCACAAGTTTTCCCTTAACCACAGACATGTTTCTTAGTTTATATTTATTTACAGTCTCATACAATAAAAAAAAAGATCAATAATTTTTATGTATAATAGATTTCGGAACTTGACTGAGCGCTACATTATGATCACAACTAGCTGCTAATCACTACCATGCTTCCATTAAAAGTATTAATTTCACTTTTTATTACACTAACGTATCATCTTATTGTTATACCAAAACACAACACACAACGAATGCAAAATGAGTAAAGTGATTTTATTTTGTGTTGTTTTGCGAAGTAGAAGACGATGTTGCCCATTATGAAAATGAAAAAACTACCACGAAGAACTAAGTTCTGTTCCTCCTAACAATTTGTGTGAAGGCAAAGATTTCTTTTTAGTTTTGAATAAAATCTGTATAGAAAGGGGGTAACTACTGAGATGTCGACGATATAATAATAATAGAGAAGTATGAAAGACGAAGATTTACATTGAGATAAGAGAATCTCAACGAAATCGATTTGAAAGCAAAGCGAAAACAATTGTTGAAAACGAAAATGCTTTGCAAGAAAGTGATAAGGAAATTGAGTAACTAAAACATAAAGAATTGAATTCTATTCATCCTACGGCGAAAGTAAGGAAAGATGTATGAATGTTTGTTACTCCGTTACGCCAGAACGACTGAACAGATCTGGATAAAATTAGGCAAAGAGATAGATTATATTCTAGAATAGCACATAGGTTTTTATCCCAGGCGTATGTTCACTCAAGATAACCTTCATTCACATGGGTGAAGCCATTGGAATTGAGTACTAATAAAAAAAAAAAATGCGAAAGTAACTCTGTTTGTTACCTCTTCACGTCTTAACGGCTTTGGATGAAACTTGGCAGACAGATCGACCTAGAATATGAAATAGTATAGAACTTTTCATCCCGAGAGTTGGTTCCTTTAGGATATTCCCCCTTTTTTAATGCGAAAGCGTGTATTTTTTACGTTTTCCTTCCTAATTCACTGAACAGATGTTGTTTTTTTTTGGTACAGGCTTTTTGGATAGGTGGGATGGAACCGTTAGCGGAGACGGTTATAGGCAACTTTTTTGTGAAGATAAAATATGAACGCCTTTTTAATATGAAAGTCTTTTCCGGCTCTAAATAATTCAGATGAGTGTTATTAGCTGGCGATTGACGAGCGTTAATTGTTTAAAATCAAGGCCGTCCTGAATCATTTAGACATTATTTTATTTGCTGCGCATTCAGGATCTTAATGCCCAGCGTAAAACGCTTCAGCAGCGGGATGTTGCCGTATGATCAGATTTTACAAAATAAATATCGTACAGTACGGTGCCCAATTTTTTGTCGAAGTCTCAAACCAAATGAAAATAAATGCTCTACTTAGAGCAATGTTGCCAGATTAAATATTGAAATCCTACCATTGAACTATTTTGATTTGGTGAATTTATTTTAATCTGTGCCTCAAGTAAAAAAGTGGCAAAGTGCGTTTCAAACGGTTTCAAATCACGCAAGCTGTAGGGTTCCGTAAGATAAGATTATAAAAGACCGTAACCGTACAACTTTTCTGCGTGACAAGAGGCCATTGGCCAGTAGTAGGCACGGATTTACCCGTCCGATACTTATTGGTCACGCTCTTTCCCTAGGGCAGGAAGTGAAGTTTTTCTCCATGACTCAAACATTACCAATGACATTTGGGTGTACTAGAGGCACTCTGTATATTATCCCTTCGGCAATAAAGATATGGTGATATGGATCATATTTTGAGCTAGTTATGATAAAATTTACAACAATCGTTTCACATCTTTATTCAAATTATGAAGCTCATAAAATAAATAAGAAAAAAATGATAATGCTTTAATTCTTAACATTTTATGTGACAGATTTTTTTAATAATATCATTAATAAAATAATGATAGAAGGAGTTGTTCAAAAATAGTATTAAGTTGAGAAATGCGATACCTTAAATACCTTTCGATATTTTAATTGACCATTTTAAAAAAAGTTAGAAAATAAAGCATAATCAATAAACATCAATTCATTAAAGCTGTGACTATCTTTTTTGATCTCCCAAGTCTTCAATACTATCTTCATCAATCTGGAACAACAAAAATCATTTAAAATTATATTAAGATAAAAATCACAATATTGTAAAATTACATTAATGTAAAGAGAATGTTTTTTTAAGTTACCTACCTATACTACATAACAATAACAAAGCACTGAGATGCCTCTGCACCCATTGCTACACACAGCACTATCATTGATTAAAGCTTTCCTTGCAAACGAAGAGCACTGGTTTGTCACCATTTACTCCTAGAAATTGATAACCTGTGACAATTTTGACTTTGGCTATAAATGCCAAAGCTTGTGCTCAGCCTACATTGTTGAAATATTGTTAGTGAGCCAGGCATACATGGTTGCAAACACACCAATTGCATGTTCTAAGGTCTACATAGTAAATGTAATATCATGAAACATATGTTCACCAATAAAAATATGATGACATTATTTATTAATTAGAGAACTATGTACATTGAACATATTATGTTCACCAATAAAAATATGATGACATTATTTATTAATTAGGGAACTACATTGGTTTCAAGTACTTAACAAGCTTTTAAATTAAATAATATAGTACCTCAGGCCATTTTTCTGGAATAATATCAAAAAGATCATCTTTCACATCTCCCTGAATTACAATCTCATCATCTCCAGTAACTGAAGAGCCGCATGCAAACTTTGTACCAAAGAATTTGGCTGCTACTTTTAAGTCAATATCTGTAAAACAAAACCTTATATTAGTCATTATTGCCTATTATTATTGGCCTTATGTTCAGATGGATGTTGTCTTTCTTGCCTCTTGACCAAACTGACTTTTTATTTCAACAACAGTTGCTTATGAAGAATAAAAAAATCAAGCAAAAGGAAAAATAATAGTAGAATTCATACATTATTTGGGATTTTAAAATAAAGAATACTATAAGATGACCACAAATACTTGCCAAAAGTACTCAGTCCAGATACCACCGTGACAGATTTCTTCTTGCCACGAGGAGCCCTAGACACTTGCACTAGCTTGGGAACATCTTCTTTTTTCTTTGACTTCAACATGCCCTTGCCACCACGCTTTTGGCGCTTCTTTTCTTCTTCCCCACCTGCATTCTCTTCTTCATCTGGAATGAGAATTAAAAAAAAATTGAAAAAGATAGTTGTTTGCTCTGTAACTACATTCTACTTTCCGTTTTGCCAATTTTGATAGAGCTTTATAGACAAATAAAAATAAATCTTAAATGTAAATAAAAAAATCATCATAATTTCATGGATAAACTTAACCTAGCTTTACTTTCAGGATTCTCACAAAGAACTCACCGATTTTCACTTTCTCAAATTCTGTTGGCAGGTTTTTTTCAAGCCATTGTTTGCATTTATCGTATTCAGGATAGTATTCACAATATTCTATCGGCATAGAACAATTACCACAATACTGAACCTTCAATGGATAGGTTACACCTTGTCGGGGACCCATAGAAAGGTCTCTGTCACCCATTTTGAATTCCTATTTGATTACAAAAAAATACTATGGCATGCTCTATTCTATTGGACTCAACTTTACACTTATTAAAATGCTTATATAAATAATAAATGTCTAATATTTCACTCTCGACAATGAATTCATAAAATCGCTATTAGTTCATTTGACAATTTTGACAACTCCATGATTTGACACTCGGACGCACTCGGAACTCTTAATTAAGTCTTTTCAGAAAGAAAACCTCTATAAATTGGTTAAGAAAATCTGCAACTTTAGCCAAATTAGGATGTAGTTTAACTTTTTTACTGAAACACAACTTTCAACATTCGCATTCGAACGATCGCTTATATTTGAATAAAAAATTATCATGGAACAGTCATGAAGTAGGCAACTAAATGAGTAATATTTTATCTTTTGTACGTATAAGTCTAATGAAAATATTAATAAAATCACAAATAAACTAAAAAAACAACTTATTGTCTTTCCTTACATAAATAAAAACAAATTTAAAATTACTATAACCTCCTAACAAGAATTTCATCCATATTTAGTAAGAATATCGAGAATATCTTTATCTTTTCTGGCATGAGGGCGGTAAAAAATTTACCGCCATTTTAGCAGACTTCACCATCAGCAAGCTCCTTGTTTCATTGCTGTGTTTTCTCCAACACATAATAGGTACCTGTTTTGCAAAACAGAGACTTGTGTTTTCCTCTCATTTCATATAAAACCCTTAACTTCCCATACACCCGTAGAGAGGTATATTAAGGCCACCACGCGGACGATTATCCTGTTTCCGTAACAGTAACAGTTTTAAAACGTTGTGCCCCTTCAGGGAAAAACCACAGTTTCGTGGTCCTTGGTGGGAAACCTTACGGTGCCAACGAAGCCCAGAGGGTGTTGACCCAACACACCCGCTGATCCCCTTTAAGGTGAAGCAGTGAATTGGCGTCGGGAGCTAGGTTTTGGCCTTGGGGGAACTCCTAGTCAAACCTAGTCATCGAGTTCTCTTCACAGCTACACACCTAGTGTCGGTTGGGTGTGTCTACCCCTTCGCACTAGACCCAAATAGGGACCGGTTCGCACATTAAGACTGGCAACCGGATTACAAGCTTAGCTTCGGGAAAAGACAGGGAGGGAACTCATTCCCGGGAGCTCCCACCCGGGAAGTTAGGATAGTGGCCCTTCTGGTCAGACAGCTGTGTTGTCGGTGAGTTTGTTTGGGCTTTCTTCTCACCGGCGATAACACTTAGGAAACGCCCAAGGGGAAAGAATTTTTTGGGAAGCTGTCACTCGGGGAGCTCACGTATGATGTGTCTCCTCGAGGTGTAGGTAGGCAATTTATTGCCCGGGGGGCAATGAATTGCCCTCTCCAGTAGTTGCTACTTAGCAAAATGGCCGCCCCTCAGGTGGTTACTCCCTCCACCCCCATGGCCGCCATGGCCGAGGCCTTCTCTGCGATCTGTGAGATGTTACTCACACATGTTAGAGACCCTCGGATCGCGAACGATGTTCGATCCCAAATCCAAAATCAGGTCAATACCCCCTCAGGGCTCCACCCCAGCACCTCCTCTCTCACAGGAATGCTCACTCCCGGTGGCCTCCCTCGCCCAGAGTTCAGGCTCACCTTCACCCATGATGGAGTATAACTTCGACACCCCCTTCTCCCACTCTCGCTCGTCGGACTCCGACTCCTCGTACGTTGGCAACGCCACCGGGGGGAAAAGGAAGAAGAAGGGCAACTCCAAAATGGAGGCTGCAC
>NDFZ01004272.1:0-11712 GCA_002192655.3 Mamestra configurata
CCGGTTGACGCACATGTCGGTGATGGTGGCGCGGGCTACATTACAGCGCGTGTACACGCCGCATTGCTCCGTGCACAGGTACTCAAGGGTGCGGCCGCACGTCTCCAGCACTTCAGCCTCTGTCTGCACGCTCACGATGTCGCGGATCTTGTTCAGCAGCAGCGTCAGGTTCTGTAACAGAGAGTCAGCAAAACGCAAGTGTTAAGAACTCTGTGTTCTCGTTTCATCGAGGGTACAGACACATGTCGACGCACGCATGCGCACGGGGAGTGTAGATTTGACAGAAACCTCTTAAAATTTATTTACTTATAAAAATCTTATTGAAACGCAAGAAAATAATTGGAAATAAGCCTACGAAAACAAAAATAGTCCGTAAATGAAGGTTTAGTGTGCATAGCTATGAGGCAGACGTACCCCCTCCTGGCGCTGCGTGGTGTATAGCTCCAGGTCGAAGTACTGCGGGATGGACACAAGGTTGGTGAGCTTCTCGGGGTCGGCGCCGAACTTGTCCAGCAGCGCCGGCAGCGTGGCGATGAAGTGCGCCGTCAGCTTCGTGCGGTCGTCGCTCACCACCTGCCGCGTACACCACATCATGATGACTGAACTTCAATTTGCAATAAATAAGTTCGTGATTTTCAATTTGTAGCTGAGATTCTTAAATCAATTTAATATACACTGACATAAAGTTGATAATATTTTTAAGAAGCAATTGAGAATTTAAATATGGAACATAATTAAAAATATATATGTATACTAGCTGACCCACGCAACTTCGTCTGCGTCACATTTTTCATGAATGCAGTACGTCAAAATTGACTGACATACAGCAAAGTAAACTTTTCTAATTAGTATTGGGTCTGCAATATATCGCAGCTTTTCAAATACGAATATTAGCTTACGAATTCTAATATTTAAAGCTTGTATATGTGGTTTTAAAGAAAGGGTTTAATTTACAATGATACCCGGGTATTTTATTTTATTAGTCATTTTAATATCGGGACACATGCATTGACTATTGGGAGGGACTGAACAACAATGAGCATACAACATTGAGGCAATGATAGGTATGTGTTTGTGCATCGAGAACATAATGAAATTTGTCTTATCCGCATTAAGAGTTAGTGAATTATGTTGAAGCCAATTATTTACAATATTGAATCCCCGTTGCGCAAGTTTGTACACTTCGTTTTCTGATTCAGCCGAAAAAAGCAGAGCAGTGTCGTCAGCGTAAGATATGATTTTGCCATACTCTAGCTTTAGATTACAAAGGTCATTTATGTATATCAGGAACATAGTAGGCCCTAAAATACTTCCTTGGGGAACACCGTTGGACGTATTTTTTTTTATCAGCTGTGAACATCGCCAATCTTTACGCACTGGGTACGGTCTTCTAAATTACTTTTGAAAAGTTTTAGCTGGGTGCCTCTTACACCCATGGTTTCAAGCACGCGCAACAGAATGCGATTTGAAACTGTGTCAAAAGCCTTGGCGAGGTCCAGGAAAATCCCTACTGTGTGGTTTATCCTTGTCAAGTTCCTGTGCTAGATAATCAGTCAGATGATGCACGGCATCGGTAGTTGATACTTTAGGCCTAAATCCAAATTGCCGCTCAGATAAAATAGATTTATCCTCCAGATATTTAAAAAATCTTTTATTCATAATTTTCTCCAAAACTTTGGAAATACAAGGCAATAAAGAAATAGGTCTGTACTTTGTCACTTGCTCTTTACTGCCTGACTTATAGACAGGCACAACAATAACCTGAAGATACCTGAAGATAAACAAATAAGTCAGTGGTGGTACTAAAATATGCCTGAACTGTTTAATAATTTTATTAGATATGTTATTCCAGCTAACTGCACAGTCGTCTTTCAAAGTCATAATTATACTTTCAACCTCATTATCATCAGTATCCAGCATCGCAAAGGACGTAAACGTGTTGCTACACCTAAAAGGAGTGCTTGTTAGGTAATTTGTGAAATGTGATTGAACCCGAACTTTTTCTGCCAGACACTTTCCAACATTCACAAATCTGAAAACGATTTAAGAATCACCGTACTAGTATGCAGTAGAGCTGCCTTGTGCAGTGTTACCTTGGCCTGCTCCTTGGACAGCATGTGGTGGTGCTTGCGACTGGCGCCGCGGCCCACGGGCGGCTCGCCCGTGCTGGCCTGCCGCACGCAGCACACCATCAGCTCGATCAGCGACGACTCCTGCGCACACACAGCGAGATGAATGGATGGAATGAGATACGATAGTCTGCATCATAACGAAGTCTTTGAGGAGTTTACGAAAGTAATCCAAGGAAGCTTGCGTTGATGTGTTGAGCTAAATTAAATGATTTGTTCCTTTGTAAAACCACAATTAATTTTCAACACTATAGTGTTGCTAATAACTTTGCTAAAACCAACCTTAGACAAGCCCCCCCCACCCCTAACGACAATCCTGGATCTGCCGCTGAGGATGGATGAATGGATGGAATGATGGTTGTCTTTCCAACAAAATTAAAAACACTACTGAACTTATTATGAAATTTTACAGCACTATACGTATTTTTCAAAAAGTGGACATCAGACAAGATGAATCTGATGTCGAGATATGTTGCTTTGAAATTCGAACTTATGCATGAAAAACCCGAAAACATAAGCGGCGTGTCAGAAAATACTTCAAACCATTCCATATATGGCTGGCTCATGCCCGCAACTTTACATTAAAGCTTATTTTGCGTACGAGTTTCAGTCTCTACCACTGATAAACTTCATTGTTGTCTGTACTGTACTTTACAGCATGAAAAGAGCATACACCTCCAGCAAATTAATACGCTCCGGACGCTTTTATCGTGCACGTTTTTCTACATCATTCTCACATATGAACATGTAGGTATAATTTTAACACGAATGATGTGGTATTATGATATATGATATATTATATTGATTTAAGAGTGATCGTGAAGTCTCTTGCACATTCTTCGCCATCTTTTATTGGCCGACCTTGAAAGTTAAAAATGAACTGATTTAAAAGTTTTAATTTTTTTTATAGTTAAATAAGACGAGTGTACCTGTCGGTTGTCCAGCGCCTCCTCGTTGGGCCCCGCCTCCTCCAGCAGCAGGTCCGTCATGCACTCCCAGTCCTTCATCATGGGGTTGGACTCGATCAGCGAGTCCACCAGGTAGGCGCCGTGCTCGTGCAACTGTCAACACAATACTCCATTCATAAACATGACACTGAACGGTTATAGCTCGGCTGTCAGAGTGCGGCGGCGACTTTTCATCATTCTTTCCTGTGACGTGTCCCTCGCTTGTTTCGAGGCGCCAATTCTCTAATGTTCTTGTCCGTCTCGAGCTCCTCCGTTTCCGTATCGCTATCATAAAACTTCATCATCTTGGTGTCGTGATTTATAATTTTGTGACAATCTCACTATACGGCGGCGGCGGCTCCTCGTTGCGGAACAGGCGCACGTTGAGTACACCAGCTCGTACAACATACCTCGGACTCTATAAAGAACTGCACGAGGTCCCGGATGAGCGGCGTGTTGGGCAGGCGCGTCTTGCCGCGGCGCGAGCGCGCGGGCGGCGGCGGCTCCTCGTTGCGGAACAGGCGCACGTTGAGTACACCAGCTCGTACAACATACCTCGGACTCTATAAAGAACTGCACGAGGTCCCGGATGAGCGGCGTGTTGGGCAGGCGCGTCTTGCCGCGGCGCGAGCGCGCGGGCGGCGGCGGCTCCTCGTTGCGGAACAGGCGCACGTTGAGTACACCAGCTCGTACAACATACCTCGGACTCTATAAAGAACTGCACGAGGTCCCGGATGAGCGGCGTGTTGGGCAGGCGCGTCTTGCCGCGGCGCGAGCGCGCGGGCGGCGGCGGCTCCTCGTTGCGGAACAGGCGCACGTTGAGTACACCAGCTCGTACAACATACCTCGGACTCTATAAAGAACTGCACGAGGTCCCGGATGAGCGGCGTGTTGGGCAGGCGCGTCTTGCCGCGGCGCGAGCGCGCGGGCGGCGGCGGCTCCTCGTTGCGGAACAGGCGCACGTTGAGTACACCAGCTCGTACAACATACCTCGGACTCTATAAAGAACTGCACGAGGTCCCGGATGAGCGGCGTGTTGGGCAGGCGCGTCTTGCCGCGGCGCGAGCGCGCGGGCGGCGGCGGCTCCTCGTTGCGGAACAGGCGCACGTTGAGTACACCAGCTCGTACAACATACCTCGGACTCTATAAAGAACTGCACGAGGTCCCGGATGAGCGGCGTGTTGGGCAGGCGCGTCTTGCCGCGGCGCGAGCGCGCGGGCGGCGGCGGCTCCTCGTTGCGGAACAGGCGCACGTTGAGTACACCAGCTCGTACAACATACCTCGGACTCTATAAAGAACTGCACGAGGTCCCGGATGAGCGGCGTGTTGGGCAGGCGCGTCTTGCCGCGGCGCGAGCGCGCGGGCGGCGGCGGCTCCTCGTTGCGGAACAGGCGCACGTTGAGTACACCAGCTCGTACAACATACCTCGGACTCTATAAAGAACTGCACGAGGTCCCGGATGAGCGGCGTGTTGGGCAGGCGCGTCTTGCCGCGGCGCGAGCGCGCGGGCGGCGGCGGCTCCTCGTTGCGGAACAGGCGCACGTTGAGTACACCAGCTCGTACAACATACCTCGGACTCTATAAAGAACTGCACGAGGTCCCGGATGAGCGGCGTGTTGGGCAGGCGCGTCTTGCCGCGGCGCGAGCGCGCGGGCGGCGGCGGCTCCTCGTTGCGGAACAGGCGCACGTTGAGTACACCAGCTCGTACAACATACCTCGGACTCTATAAAGAACTGCACGAGGTCCCGGATGAGCGGCGTGTTGGGCAGGCGCGTCTTGCCGCGGCGCGAGCGCGCGGGCGGCGGCGGCTCCTCGTTGCGGAACAGGCGCACGTTGAGTACACCAGCTCGTACAACATACCTCGGACTCTATAAAGAACTGCACGAGGTCCCGGATGAGCGGCGTGTTGGGCAGGCGCGTCTTGCCGCGGCGCGAGCGCGCGGGCGGCGGCGGCTCCTCGTTGCGGAACAGGCGCACGTTGAGTACACCAGCTCGTACAACATACCTCGGACTCTATAAAGAACTGCACGAGGTCCCGGATGAGCGGCGTGTTGGGCAGGCGCGTCTTGCCGCGGCGCGAGCGCGCGGGCGGCGGCGGCTCCTCGTTGCGGAACAGGCGCACGTTGAGTACACCAGCTCGTACAACATACCTCGGACTCTATAAAGAACTGCACGAGGTCCCGGATGAGCGGCGTGTTGGGCAGGCGCGTCTTGCCGCGGCGCGAGCGCGCGGGCGGCGGCGGCTCCTCGTTGCGGAACAGGCGCACGTTGAGTACACCAGCTCGTACAACATACCTCGGACTCTATAAAGAACTGCACGAGGTCCCGGATGAGCGGCGTGTTGGGCAGGCGCGTCTTGCCGCGGCGCGAGCGCGCGGGCGGCGGCGGCTCCTCGTTGCGGAACAGGCGCACGTTGAGTACACCAGCTCGTACAACATACCTCGGACTCTATAAAGAACTGCACGAGGTCCCGGATGAGCGGCGTGTTGGGCAGGCGCGTCTTGCCGCGGCGCGAGCGCGCGGGCGGCGGCGGCTCCTCGTTGCGGAACAGGCGCACGTTGAGTACACCAGCTCGTACAACATACCTCGGACTCTATAAAGAACTGCACGAGGTCCCGGATGAGCGGCGTGTTGGGCAGGCGCGTCTTGCCGCGGCGCGAGCGCGCGGGCGGCGGCGGCTCCTCGTTGCGGAACAGGCGCACGTTGAGTACACCAGCTCGTACAACATACCTCGGACTCTATAAAGAACTGCACGAGGTCCCGGATGAGCGGCGTGTTGGGCAGGCGCGTCTTGCCGCGGCGCGAGCGCGCGGGCGGCGGCGGCTCCTCGTTGCGGAACAGGCGCACGTTGAGTACACCAGCTCGTACAACATACCTCGGACTCTATAAAGAACTGCACGAGGTCCCGGATGAGCGGCGTGTTGGGCAGGCGCGTCTTGCCGCGGCGCGAGCGCGCGGGCGGCGGCGGCTCCTCGTTGCGGAACAGGCGCACGTTGAGTACACCAGCTCGTACAACATACCTCGGACTCTATAAAGAACTGCACGAGGTCCCGGATGAGCGGCGTGTTGGGCAGGCGCGTCTTGCCGCGGCGCGAGCGCGCGGGCGGCGGCGGCTCCTCGTTGCGGAACAGGCGCACGTTGAGTACACCAGCTCGTACAACATACCTCGGACTCTATAAAGAACTGCACGAGGTCCCGGATGAGCGGCGTGTTGGGCAGGCGCGTCTTGCCGCGGCGCGAGCGCGCGGGCGGCGGCGGCTCCTCGTTGCGGAACAGGCGCACGTTGAGTACACCAGCTCGTACAACATACCTCGGACTCTATAAAGAACTGCACGAGGTCCCGGATGAGCGGCGTGTTGGGCAGGCGCGTCTTGCCGCGGCGCGAGCGCGCGGGCGGCGGCGGCTCCTCGTTGCGGAACAGGCGCACGTTGAGTACACCAGCTCGTACAACATACCTCGGACTCTATAAAGAACTGCACGAGGTCCCGGATGAGCGGCGTGTTGGGCAGGCGCGTCTTGCCGCGGCGCGAGCGCGCGGGCGGCGGCGGCTCCTCGTTGCGGAACAGGCGCACGTTGAGTACACCAGCTCGTACAACATACCTCGGACTCTATAAAGAACTGCACGAGGTCCCGGATGAGCGGCGTGTTGGGCAGGCGCGTCTTGCCGCGGCGCGAGCGCGCGGGCGGCGGCGGCTCCTCGTTGCGGAACAGGCGCACGTTGAGTACACCAGCTCGTACAACATACCTCGGACTCTATAAAGAACTGCACGAGGTCCCGGATGAGCGGCGTGTTGGGCAGGCGCGTCTTGCCGCGGCGCGAGCGCGCGGGCGGCGGCGGCTCCTCGTTGCGGAACAGGCGCACGTTGAGTACACCAGCTCGTACAACATACCTCGGACTCTATAAAGAACTGCACGAGGTCCCGGATGAGCGGCGTGTTGGGCAGGCGCGTCTTGCCGCGGCGCGAGCGCGCGGGCGGCGGCGGCTCCTCGTTGCGGAACAGGCGCACGTTGAGTACACCAGCTCGTACAACATACCTCGGACTCTATAAAGAACTGCACGAGGTCCCGGATGAGCGGCGTGTTGGGCAGGCGCGTCTTGCCGCGGCGCGAGCGCGCGGGCGGCGGCGGCTCCTCGTTGCGGAACAGGCGCACGTTGAGTACACCAGCTCGTACAACATACCTCGGACTCTATAAAGAACTGCACGAGGTCCCGGATGAGCGGCGTGTTGGGCAGGCGCGTCTTGCCGCGGCGCGAGCGCGCGGGCGGCGGCGGCTCCTCGTTGCGGAACAGGCGCACGTTGAGTACACCAGCTCGTACAACATACCTCGGACTCTATAAAGAACTGCACGAGGTCCCGGATGAGCGGCGTGTTGGGCAGGCGCGTCTTGCCGCGGCGCGAGCGCGCGGGCGGCGGCGGCTCCTCGTTGCGGAACAGGCGCACGTTGAGTACACCAGCTCGTACAACATACCTCGGACTCTATAAAGAACTGCACGAGGTCCCGGATGAGCGGCGTGTTGGGCAGGCGCGTCTTGCCGCGGCGCGAGCGCGCGGGCGGCGGCGGCTCCTCGTTGCGGAACAGGCGCACGTTGAGTACACCAGCTCGTACAACATACCTCGGACTCTATAAAGAACTGCACGAGGTCCCGGATGAGCGGCGTGTTGGGCAGGCGCGTCTTGCCGCGGCGCGAGCGCGCGGGCGGCGGCGGCTCCTCGTTGCGGAACAGGCGCACGTTGAGTACACCAGCTCGTACAACATACCTCGGACTCTATAAAGAACTGCACGAGGTCCCGGATGAGCGGCGTGTTGGGCAGGCGCGTCTTGCCGCGGCGCGAGCGCGCGGGCGGCGGCGGCTCCTCGTTGCGGAACAGGCGCACGTTGAGTACACCAGCTCGTACAACATACCTCGGACTCTATAAAGAACTGCACGAGGTCCCGGATGAGCGGCGTGTTGGGCAGGCGCGTCTTGCCGCGGCGCGAGCGCGCGGGCGGCGGCGGCTCCTCGTTGCGGAACAGGCGCACGTTGAGTACACCAGCTCGTACAACATACCTCGGACTCTATAAAGAACTGCACGAGGTCCCGGATGAGCGGCGTGTTGGGCAGGCGCGTCTTGCCGCGGCGCGAGCGCGCGGGCGGCGGCGGCTCCTCGTTGCGGAACAGGCGCACGTTGAGTACACCAGCTCGTACAACATACCTCGGACTCTATAAAGAACTGCACGAGGTCCCGGATGAGCGGCGTGTTGGGCAGGCGCGTCTTGCCGCGGCGCGAGCGCGCGGGCGGCGGCGGCTCCTCGTTGCGGAACAGGCGCACGNGAACTCGCCGGCCGCCGCCGCCACGGCACGTTGTGACGAGTATACCAGCTCGTACACGTTCTCGCAGTCCTTGTCCGTCAGCACGTCCGGGTGCATGCGGCATCTGCGCACAAGACACGACAGGTAAAGCTTACATTATTGCAAAAAAGCCGCATAGATAAAAATTCTTCAATATGAATTTGTACCATGAACAACAGATATCCTTAATCTTAAAACCAACTCACTTCAAAATGGCGATGACAAGTTTAACGGCGTGCACGGCGACGTCGGTCTCCTTGTCGAGCGTCATGGAGACAATGCGGTCCTTGAACTTGGAAGTGAACAGCTCCAGCTTGCCCTTCAGCTCCTCGCACTCGTACAGCGGCTGCAGCGCTTGCAGGCAGCGGAGCCGGACCTCGCCCACCTGTACAACAATTCTACATTCTCAGCGGCTTTAGGAACACCTTTATGTGGCGTGATTAACTCATAAACGCACTGGCTCTACAACAATGGATGTAGCCAAAAGTAATGTCCAACAGCTGTCTGGATATTATTTGTAGAAGCTCAGATTCATAATCACTACGTTATTAAAAGTCTGTTTATGAAGGTGGTTTTGAAAGATGTGACAAACCTTGTCATGCAATGTCCAGCCGATGTATTTGAGGTAGAGATCATCTAGGAAGTGTGCCGGGAACTTCTCCATCCAGATACCTATCTCCGCCATGGTGATGGCTCTTATGTCAGGTAATGTGTCTCTGGGTAAAAAAAACGGGAAACATATTACTATTCTCATATTTTAAGAAAAGGAAGCAGATCTTTATATTTATGTAGACAACGCATATTAATATTAAAATCATCTTAATCCAGCAGCGAATGTTCATGAGCCTCACCTGTATCTGTGCACGAACACAGACTTGAACATGTAGGAGAGCATGTTCTTGATCTCTTCCATGTTCTCCTCGAGCTCCTGGCGCTTGGCCACCAGCACCTCGAGGCGTTCGTTAGCCCGCTTGTCGCGCGCTTTCAGCCGCTCCGCCTCGTACTGGCGCAGGCAGTTGTCGCAGTTCACCGACGTCAGCAGCGCCACGTCCACCAGCGCCGTCATCAGCTTCATCACTACCAAGAGATACCAAGTAATGCCAAAACTCAGAGCATTTATTTCAATGAAACCATTTACAGGCACTTTTAAATTGTCTAGGTCGATCAGTCAAAGAGATGAAGCTAATTGCATGTTTCAAAGCATAGATCTCTAGGAGAAGAATGTGCAAGAAACTTCACAGACACCCTTTTAAATTAATATGCTAAAATATCAATACTACTCTGTGAAGAAGTCCCGGAAAAGGTCAATAATACACAAAATGTTAGTTATTCTTCCAAATTTATTTTATTGCTTTCAAAGTATGCTCCTTAAGAAATGATACACTTACGTCAACGAATAATCCAATCATGGACACATTTTTTTAAACGCTTTTTTCGGAATTGAGTTCAGTTCTCGCGAATTTTTTTTTTAATGTGTTCTACTAAATGAAAATGAAGTGGTAATTTGAGTTTAGGAAAGAAGTCGGCTGAAGCTATATCTAAACATCAAACAAATACCATCGAGGAGTGAATAAGGTGGTTACCTTATTCACCTCTCGATGGTATTTGGTGCAAAATCCAAGAACTTTCATTCCACAAATCTGACCTTTTTCGTCGAATTTGCACACTTAAACGCCACATAATGCTCAAATAATATTCTTTATTTACCGTTTTACCTTTTGTTTTTTTTTATGGATGGGAAATCATCAAATGACTTCTTCCGCTCTGGATGATGCAGAAGGGCGTGTCAGCCTCTTACTGACTAAAACCCATCCGTGTTCCTTCTAAAGCCCTTTGCGTTCCAGGGCCGCGGTGACTCTTTCGAACAAATTCCGCAACCCTGGCAGGCTCTGGCCCTAGCGGGCCCCGTCTTCTATGCTGACATCTCTTTGAGGCGCGCGTGAAACACAACGCGCCATCGACCCGGGCCTGGTGGTGATTGGACAGCGAGCCACCCAACGCTCGCTGTCCACAGGCTACCGTTTTACCTTCATTGACCTTACGGCAAGAATTCCGAGTGCACAACATCACTCGGAACTCTTGCCGTAAGGTCAATGAAAGTCAATGAAAACAGTCAACATGACTTTGACTTTTGATCGACTTTGGCGTGGGTTTTTCGGCTCAGTTGGAAGGCGCCACTCCGAAGCTTGCTGACTGGTTTGTATGTCAAACTCGTGAACCCACGTCTCGTGGTGATTCTTAAAACACATTGTTACTGGTTAGCAACAATGTGTTGCATGAATGTTTGAAATTCAGGTCTGTCAAAACTGTTTTTTATTTAATAGTATTTAACAATTTATTTGTTTGTGCTGCCAAAAAAGCATCCAAGCATCCAGACTAAGCACAACCCTGTAAATGGCAAGCATGCCCAAGTACATGGATAGAAGGGAGAAATTTTGGTGTTATCCCAGACATAAATAATAATAATAATATAAATAGAGTGCAGATAACTCAGAAGATAAAATGAAGTTCATGACAGGGAATAAATATTGAACTTACCGGCCAGTGTGGCAGTGTGCCTGAAGGCTCTGACCTGTGAGTCAGACAGCCCGGTGAGCAGAGAGATGATGTTGTCCATGAGGTACTGGTCGTAGATGATGCTGTACTGGCACATCTTGACCAGTGTCTGGATAAACTCACAGAAGTTGGAGCGGAACTTCTTCCAGGTCTGCCCCGACATTATGAGAGGATATTCTCCACTTTCCTGTTGGAATTAACATTCACTATGACGACTATTTTGAGTGATTGAAATTTAAAAAAATATATATTGTATTGTTTTTAATTCTGTTTTGATGAACTAGGCAATCAGTAATGAAATAATATAAAGTTTGAATACCTCATCAAATTCTTGTGTCATTTTCTTAATAATAAGTGTGTGGTCCATCTGAGCCATGTCGGGAGTGACCTTCCCGCGGCACCCAGAGGCATTAATAAAGAACTGCATAAGTTGCACCAGCGCCGCCTCTCGATTGGTTTTGTACTCCTCGATCCACATGTCCACCACTTGCTGATGGGTGAAACAAATGATTGCAAATATCATTATAACATGTTGATTAGGCAATAAGGAAAAAAAGTAAATAAAAAACGATACTTACGTTTATAGCTGTCTTATTGAATCTAAGTATATTGTATAGACTATTTTCATCATCACCAGGCAGTAAGACTGGAGGTGGCGAGTATGCGGGCGGCGGTGCGGTACCTCGGCCCCGGCCGCGCCCTCGCCCGCCGCGTCCTCGGCGCCGCAGAGGCGGTGGTGGCGGAGATT
>NDFZ01004272.1:12096-24867 GCA_002192655.3 Mamestra configurata
GCGGAGATTCGGCCAAGCGCCCCGGGAACCCAGCATCGCCTCTACGGCCGCGGCTACGAGTCACGCGCTTCGTGGGCGTAGGAGAAGGAGACCTCGGTTCCTCTTCCTCATGATGAGACTCCTCAGCTTCTTCTCTAGGTGGTTCAGTAGCAGTGGAATTAGCTACCGCACCGACATTGAATCCCGAATAGTTCACGTTAGGAGTCTCAGGTTCGTGAACCGACTGTCCACCGTAATCAGTCATGGGAGTAGCTGGGGTCATAGGATTAACGTATTCCGGTGGAGGATCATCCATCCGAATACGTTTCCCGCCACGGCGATGCATTTCGATGATGAATTATAGCGTTTAAAACAAGATTTTTACACAGTTCACATAACTTTAGCTTTACTTTTTACACTACTTTTTATATAACACAGAGTACGTTATTGATTTCTTGACCAACTGAAAGGAAACCTAAAGGAAACTAGGAATGTGAAAGAGAAAGACAACAATCGACCGACGCGCGCCGACAGCCATTACAAAAATATTTGTTGACGTTTCAGACGTTCGTCGGAACAGTGATGAATGGAACTGACATAAATAATTTAGTCGAGTTTAGCCGGATTTCTTGGAGTTTTTTCATTTCATTTATTATTTAGTGAAAGTAACGAACTGGTACATTAAACATTAAATTAACTGTATAGAATATCACATTATAAATTGTTTGGACCACATTTATTGAAGATAAATCCTTCCTCTTTATAATATTAATTTAGACATAAAAGTGAGCTTTTGCTACAAAATGTCTAGGATAGAGAGAGAGACAACCAACAATACCATAATGTTTTTAATTTATCAAAAAATGCGAGTTTTAATCAAATGATGAAACAGACGTTTTCATAAGCGTACAAAAGGGGGAGGGGTCGTGCCGCTCATACATTTCCAAGCGTTTCATTAAAAGTTACCACCGTAACGCCGTTTGTCCACGGCTTCCGTCTCATCAGATACGTTACCCGAGAAAAAATATGACCGTGGACAAGAGCTCTAACCCGTGTGATTTTGTCCGCGAGAACTCACACAAGTTATTTTTGGCCGGAACGGTATCATTTTATAATGGTCTCGTTTTTATAAAAATGCAATGGGACCAAGACCCATCGATCGTGAGCGAGTCCGTAGTCCGATTAAAGTTATAAAATGACCCCGCCCGTTTTAGGCAGCGACCTGTGACCGCGACGGGCGAGGGACCTTAACTGTTTTGTGTGTCTATGTGGGCGTCGGGTTAGGGGCAGGCCCCCTTGGAAAAAAAATTGTTGGGTAGCCACGGCCTCGCGTTCCAGGATGACGTGGATGGCTGATTCATCGGCGTGAAAGTGGCTCCTATGTTAAGGAGATGTTTGTTTAGGGGGCAATGGCCCGTTATTGTCTCTATTATTGTTCTGAGTTTATTTCTACTTCAACTGAATAATATTTTTGTTAGTCGCTGACGTAGACTTGAAATTGCCATTTTTTACTACATACAGTCTATAGCACGTGATTATAGATGTAAGGCCTGTGTTTTTCATAAACTGTGTATCGTCTGATTTTTTAAATGTGTGATATTATACTAATATTGATATACTTAACGGGTTTAGTTTTAGTTGGTCCGTCCGGCCAAGCGTAGTAGGTATTACCTTATTACCTACCTAAGTTAAGTTACTGTTGGTAAGTAAACATTTTTTTCATTGTTTTCAAACGATATAAAAAATCAATTTGATTCGGAATCAAACTCACAGTCTCGCACTCTAGCTGATGTCGTCACTCGTAACTCCACGCAACATTGCCAGCTGTCCTACCCTACACACACACCTCACACACATGGACAAACACAGTTCTTTTATTTTTGATGGCGAGTTTTCAACCGATTTATTTTTTTCTGTGTAAAACGATTTATTTGGGGTTTATAACGGCAACATTTTATATAAAACGTTTGTTTTACACTTGGGTTTTTCTTTTTTGGACGTGACCACTCGCAGTTTAGCACACTGAGGCTGGTTACTACTCAACCGAACTATCCTATGGTGGCCTCAAATGAATTAAGGCCCCCAGCCAGGGATAACAAACTTAGCTGAATATAAACTCAATAGTTAGGGCATATGTTTAGGCAATAATAATATGCGTCCTTGAGACAATGCCGCACAGTGTTGCCCCGGCATAACTATTCTGTGGTGGTGGTGGCACGTCTTTCCGTTCGTTGCTCAAAATTAAAATATTGCCAGGTACAAATTTTTGCAAGAAAATGACATCATGTATTATTTTACGGCAACTTTTAAGAAATACTGTCAAGTTTTGGGGTCGGATGATTTTGGATTTTTATCGTTTTTATATTTCCTAAGCGTAAAGCACAATAAAATGGCTAAGAAAACCTACGACTTGTTGTTCAAACTACTCCTCATTGGTGACTCCGGCGTAGGCAAGACATGTATATTGTTCAGATTTTCAGACAACCACTTCACAACGACATTTATATCTACCATTGGTATGAGCCACCTTTGTATTTTTGTATCGCCAAATCTTGCCTTGAAAAAATGTTTTTTTGTGTTTAATTTTAATTAGTTCTATATATGATGCGTCGTAGTAAATTCATTGTGATCTACGTGGTTACTATGCATTATTTTACTAACATTGTGTGCTTTCATGCTTTGTAGGTATCGACTTCAAAATAAAGACTGTGGAGCTCCGCGGCAAAAAGATAAAGCTCCAGATATGGGACACGGCAGGCCAAGAGAGGTTCCACACCATCACCACGTCGTACTACCGCGGCGCGATGGGCATCATGCTCGTGTACGACATCACCAACGAGAAAACATTTGATGACATCGTCAAATGGTTACGGAATATAGACGAGGTAAGCCGTTAGAACCGCACCTGTTGGTACAACACGTTTAATTACGAAATGTTGTCTTCAAGGGTTGGTATCTATGTATTTTCTCATTATAAGAATAATGAGTAGAAATACATAGCAATATCACTTGCTTGTTTTTCTTACTTTGTAACTCTTTTACGCAAAAACTGCTGAATGGATAAGGATGAAATTTGGCACACATGTAGCTCATAACCTGGATTTACACATAGAATACTATTTATACCGGGAGTATGTTTCCTTGGGATGTTGCTTGGCATCCCTTAGGATGATTTCTGACTTTCTAACAGGCAGGAGCTATATCCTTCCTTAAAACAGACTGCATGCACTGCGGAAGTTTCATTTAAATGCAACCTATTTCTAAACAAATGATAACAGATTGAACTGCAGGGTAGATCTAACATTTAGAAAAATGCTTCAGTACATACATAAATGCTTATGCCCATTACAATGTTACCAATTTCAATACACTATTATTATTTTATGTATCACTACAATTTGAAGCATGACATCATGTTTTACATGCCTAACATTTTTTTGGCAAGTTCATGTTAATATTTATATTTTGAGATAAGTTTAATATTATGTAGTTACACTGATTTAATACCTGTTGTGGCAGTATTATAAACTTGGGATTTCAACTCCATTTAGATTATCTAGTTCAGTTTTACATGAGGTAGATCATTGTGTAATAAATAGTGATCAGAGAACATTGTCATTTCAGCATGCAAACGAAGATGTGGAGAAGATGATCCTTGGCAACAAGTGTGACATGGAGGAGAAGCGCGTTGTGAGCAAGGAGCGCGGAGAAGCAGTGAGTATGACTTGTACTTAGTGTGGCCTGCTCACCACCCACTGCTATGGTTTGTGAAACATGGCAGTGAAACTGGTTTTTTTACTTAAAAAAATTAATAAAACCTGTTTGAAAATAATAGTGAGCACAAATTGTAAGAAATGCTGTAAACACATTTACTTAACAAATTGTTCGTCAATATCCTCATATATGTGTGGCTTCCTTTATTATTCATGACTAACTAAAAGCTTGTTGTATTTCTTGACTGCAAGAAGTTTTGACGACACTGGGTTTATCAACTTGTTTTTTTTTCGCGTCACGTAATACCGCGTGATTGTATGAATATTTGTGCGTCTATCTCACTAATCTTACAATTAGCATAACTTGTTTGATTACTGTTTGTTTTAGTTCTCATATAAGTAACTGAACAGTGTTCATAGACAAATCTTCTGCTAATTGTATTGTAGTATGTGTGTGCGCTGGATGGAGCCGGCGGCGGCGTCAATTAGCGCGCGTCCAGCTAAACAAGCGCACTGACGCCGTACACCCGCGCCGCCCCGTGACTCACGCGCAGATAACACTCCTACTTGTGTTCCAAATGCGTATGTTAAGTAACATCCATTTGAAGATTGTCTCACTATGAATGAATTACAACGAATACAGACTTATTGTTTTGAGGTGACTGTGGTGGTTTTGAGGTTGACTGAGTTCTGAGGTGTTAAGTATACAAAAAATACAACCTATAAATCCTCCTCTGTTTTAAAGTCAGTTAAGAATACTTTGCTTTATAAATAATAATTGTAGACGACAATTGTAGTTTAACAAAAAGAGAAGGGTGGAAGATGATATTTTTGTCTTTTAGCTTTACTTCTATATTAGTAACCTACTTAAAAGATTTGTTTGTATTTCCAAATAAAACGTATTTTTTACATTAGTCCAAAATAAACTTGATACAATACATACTTACAGTATGTATAGTCAAAGGCCAGAAGTGCAGGCGCATGCTAAGGATTGTATTGCTGTGAACGCACACCTCAGAAATCACACTGGCGTCGAACGAAACATCTAGCCAGTCGCTTTTCCACACACGCAGAGTATGTAATTACGTAAGAGTTTGGTCGGTTCCCAGCAAAATTCACTTGAAAATAAGATCTCATAGCTGGTAACGTATCATATAGGATTACGAAACACGTAGGTCTTGGTTCCAATCTACAGATGAGACTTTTATTGTGTTTTTCAACATAATCTTCATACGTGTTTTTATTATTAGACTATCATTTCGCCCGCGACTTCGTCCGCGTGAATTTAATAGGTACTGCACAAACTTCAACGCCCCCTCTAACCCTTTTTAAAGGTAAGTTTTGGAAAAGTAAGCACCACTATATCCGTTCAACGGTCTCAAGATCAGCCTACTATTAACCCCGTTCACCTCGTCAGGGGTTGATTATCTAAAAATTGTTAGATCTGTTTCAAATATCCCACTTTGAGTTTGTTCATTCCAAATTCCACGTAAATTGAAGTAAGCAATAATGTCCTCCCCTAAAGACTTTATCACCCCATTTCGGTCCAAATATTTGTTATTCTTATTTTTTTATCCAAATCATTAATGCGTGTTTTAACTTCATCGGATTTTTCTTCCTTGAGCATTTTTATTCCCGTCTTAACTTTACATGTACATAATCAACCTTAATTATCAAACCATTTAAATGGGTAAGGATTAATATCTTAATATAAAAATCATCACTTTTTCTTTCAAACGGCTGTGATTGAATAATATTAACTAAAAGCAGTCATTGTGACTTAACCATAGTAGTTAGACATATAGCCTCGCGGACTTTTTTCTGGATAATGAGTACTTTAATTATGTAGTACATTTTTTTACACCTTGACTTCATTATTCAAGTTTTAGTTGGGTTCCCTAATTATTTCTGGAAATAAATATAGCCTATGTCACTCGGTGAAGATGCAGCTTTCTAACGGTGAAAGAATTTTTAAAATCGGTTGAGTAGTTTTTGAGTTAAGTTGAAACACGGCATTAATGATTTGGATAAAAAAATAAGAAAGAAAGAAAGAATATTTATATATAAATAATATAATAAATAAATATATAAAATAATATAAATAAGAATAACAAATATTTGGATTTTTCGAAAACAAACGAAAAGTGGTGATGAAGTTTTAGGGGAGGGCCATTATTGCTTACTTAAATTTTCTTGATATGATCAAACTAAAATTAGGATAATCGCTCCGGGTGGAGTGGAAGGTCGTGTCAGACTCTTACTGACTAAAACCCAGCCGTGTTCCTTCTAAAGCCCTTTGCGTTCCAGGGCCGCGGTGACTCTTTTGAACAAATTCCTGTACCCTGGCAGGCTCTGGCCCTAGCGGGCCTCGTCTTCTATGCTGACATCTCTTTGACGCGCGTGGAACACAACGCGCCATCGAGCCACCCAACGCTCGCCGTCCGCAGGCCCGCGCAGTAGTTGGCCGGGGTGAGCCCTGCGACTCCCGACGCCCGGGGCGTCTTCTCCTGGACGAGGTGAACGGGGTGGATAATTGCGCTGATTCAGAGACCACATAATCAGCAGCAGAAATGACTGGGTCATTAATGAAAATCGTTTTGATTAATTTTCCAAAACTAAAGGGGGTAGAGCGGGCGTTGAAGCTTGTGGAGTACCTTCTAAATACGCGCGGACGAAGTGCTAGTTGAGTTATAAAATAATTAAATCATAATACTCACACTCAACCCGGTTTTTTTTTTAACGTTGCACACTTAGATTTTCTCCTGTATCGTAGGTGCGTTTACAAAGGTTCACTCACAACACAAACAGCCAAACCCGGAACAACTATCTGTAGGCCATACAAACATATGATCCGTGCAGGAATCGAACCCGCGACACGCAGCCCGGCAGCCAATCGCTCAACCACTGAGCCCACCGTGTTGTGGGTTTCATGAGATATTGGTGATATATTAAGTCCGCTTTTACGCAGCGCAATAATATTCGCTTTTATTTCAAGATTTAAATTTCATTTCAAAATGAACTACACCGATATAGATTAAACACACGTTACTAACCCACAATAACAACCAAACAAGAACGTTATATTTAGTCGCGGTGAATGAGTTAACTACGTCTGTCTACCTTCATCATCAACTTTATAGTTTTACGAGTTCGTTGAACGAGACGAACGTAACATGGAACTAGTCAATAGCGTGGTTATCCGACCAATTTGTAAAACATTAAAACACTATCACATGGCTTGAGATTCGAAAACTAACTATTAAGAATACATGACTACACTTGTGTACATGAGTTCATCGTTACTGCATCGTGTATCGTGTATCGGTAGAATTAGTAGAAGACGATGAACGGTTGTTATCGACATGTTTCAATTATTATTATATTCATCAAGAAGCTTAAAATGTATGGCATTTCGGACCCTCTCTTAAGTTGGTTCCAATCATATTTGTCTGGACGGATGCTCAGGGTTGTGGTAAATGGCTGCTCTTCAGATTCGTACATTGCAACGTCGGGAATCCCTCAGGGATCACATTTGGGTCCGCCGATGTTCACTCTTTTCGTAAACGACATTTACAAATGCTTCCCGAACTCGAATATATTCCTATTCGCTGATGACCTCAAAGCCATAAAGCCTATAAGAAGTCCTGCAGACTCGGTACTATTCCAAAGCGACTTGGACCGACTGACTAAGTGGTGTGAGCACAACAAAATGTCCTTAAATGTAAAAAAATGCCACCATATCAAATTCACAAAAAAAAAAAACATGATGTCAGCTTACAAATTGAATGGTGAGCGGCTTGAGGAAGTCGAAACTATACGTGACCTAGGCGTTCAGTTCGATAAAAAGCTTAGTTTTGTCGAACATATTAATAAAGTTATATTAAAAACATCAAAGTTGCTTGGCTTTGTTATCAGAGAGTGTAAAAACTTCATAAAACCCAACACTAAAATAATTATGTACAACTCGCTAGTTAGAAGTCATCTCGAGTATTGCAGTGTGGTCTGGTCACCTCAGTATAAGGTCCACATCAAGCGCATTGAACGGCTGCAAAAACGGTTTTTATGGCATCTTACCTATTCCAATAATATGGTTAATAAGCTTAACTCGTACCAAGAGCGACTAAAGTACTTTAAGATGGTATCGCTGGAGAAACGCAGGAATATGCTGGATTTAGTTTTCCTTCAGAAGCTAGTAACGGGCTCTCTGAACTGTCCTGATCTGCTCAGTAGGGTCTTATTCCATGTGCCACGTAATCTGCCAAGAAGTTCTAATAGGAGACTTTTCTGCATGCCAAAATGTCACACCAACTTGAGGCAATACTGTCCACTATCTAGAATGTACGCTGCATACAAAGAGCACGAAGCGGACATTGACCTCTTTAACTCATCGGTACCAGCTTTAAAAAAAGCCGCGCTTGCTAATTAATGTGTAATTGTTATGTCTAGTCTAATATCTAATATCAGTTATTTGCCTTATCTTATATAAATAATTAAATCTAACTTAATTTATTGTTACCATAATCTTATTTAATTTATTGTATTCAAATTTAATAATTTTATTTAATCATTTTTATTTTCTACATTTCTACATTAATCTAATTGTTATTATTTTAACATTTCAATCAATGTTTTAATCATTTTAACTAATTATGTTATTATCTGCGCATAATTTAGTGCATGTTGTGCTTCTCTGTAAGTGATAAGTGAGGCACTTCGTCTTAAGATTGCAATGTAATAAATTTAAAGCTTTGGTGTAGTAATTGTTGAGAAGCCTTATAATAAATAAATAAATAATGTGTGTGTGCAGATAGCGCGCGAGCACGGCATCCGCTTCATGGAGACGTCGGCTAAGGCCAACATCAACATCGACCGCGCCTTCTCCGAGCTGGCCGAGGCCATCCTCGACAAGACGTCCGGGCGCGAGGCCGACGCCGACCACGCGCGCATCGCCGTGGAGCGCCGGCCCTCGCGCGCGCCGCCCACGCGCGCCTGCTGCACCTAGGCGGAGCACCCGCGCTCCCTACTGCGGCCCCACCGGAGGGACTTGTCTATGTTTCTTCAGCTATCCTTTGGCTGTTGAAGCTATAGTTACGACGCTAGAGTTTTCATAATAGACTAAGTAAAAGCATGTTATTAAAGCTGTAGACGCCACCGGGGTCAGGTGTGTGCAGTATCGGTGGAGTAGGTAGCGGGACACAACGAGACGCTACGCACTGGGTATGGGTGTATGGGTGCTGTGCGTCTGCTGCCGGCGGCTCGTTGTGTACGACTCAGGGGAAGGGCCCTGCAAGTGAACCAGCGAATTACCTTCCGCGCGGCTTGTGGGGTCCGCTTCACTCCTACACTTCCATGGTTCTCGTCTAAAAAATAGGTGAACTTACTCCGTTACACCTGTTCATCATTTAGCTTTTCAAATTCTTGGTCATTGTAATTAAAGCTCCCGACGCCTTAGTTTCAAAATAGAACTATTCGAGTTTCGATTTCCAGTCACCCGTGGAATGTCTAGTCGCAAATAAAATTGGGTGCAATAAGAAAAGCAGGTTCCAACCAGACGCCTCGCAAGGAACTTTAATATCTGGTCTCAAATAGTGTCGCATGATTAATTTTATTATACCTCGCTTCGGAGTGTTTTTATACTTAATGTTTAGAGTGTAAATTGTCTAGTAAAGAAAGCTAAGCCGAAATCACTCAACCACATCTCATTATTATAATGGTTGGATGATTGAGAACTTAAACATTTCTCAAACCGCAACGCACACAACGCGAACCTGACTGACTTATATGAAATAGTTTACAACAGTATCGGTTGTTGTCGCCATGTCGGCGTCCGGTAACACTTGTGCAATACATACGTGTCATTGTTTCACAGATTATGAAGTTTCATGTAGTTAATTTTTTAAGATTTCTCAGTGTTCAATGCCAGTCGGTCGTCCGTGCTTGTGAGGTTGCCCTCATCGCGGACTGCCGCACTGCAGACTATTTGGGCTCGATAATGGCAGCGTCATACTTGCGAGTCATATCGTGTGTATTTACCATCGTTCAACATTTGTGGAAAAAGTTCGGTCGCCTCGTTCACCATGCGTCCGCTACGATGACGCGCACGCTGACATGTGAACTAAGAGGTTCACAACAGCGTCCTGTGATCGCAGAAATCACTACGAAATTCAATGAGAGTATAATTGCACGCCACCGCGGACCAGTGCTGAACGCGTTAGTTTGACCGTAACTTTCGGATGTCATTAATAAACTGTAACACTTTCATCTCATTGAACTTGATCAGCGAACGTTTTGATATCAACAATAGTACCTATATTTAGTTATTGTGTCCAGACGCAGACTGCTTGTTTACTTAACTTATGCTGTAGAGGTTACGTTATAGCGCAACATTAAGCTTAATTATATAAAGTGTCGTAGCCGCGCGCGGCCAGCCAGCACACGCCGCAGCGCCGCTCCCTCGCCGGGTACATCACAATGATATCGTGTGGCAGATGCTCGCAGGGTCGCAGGCCGAGGGCTCCGGCAGACAATTTTGCTAAACTGTAACACTTTGTAGCAAAATTGTACTACGATTATAGTTAATTATTTAAGTAATTATACTCTATAGTTATGTACGTTGATGAAATAAATGAAATACTATTTTATCGTACGGTGTATGTGTTTGGTCGGTTTTTACCTGCTTTTATAAATAAACATCAGCATTGTATATTATGTTCATATTAAATTACTTATCGTAAATTGGTCGTAAATCTTTTATTTCACGAAGATTTTCCTTTTCAGGTCATTATTATCTCGTGCTCAAGTGGAGTCGTGCATCACGGGCGTACATAAGGGGGGGTTCGGACTAGGCATAGGATTACTAGGACTAGTATGCAATTATCGTAAAAAGTAAATTAAACGAATATAATCAATCAATTATTTAAATTTCTGATAATGCTAAATTTGTAACAATGGATCACTCCCAAGAACTTGGGTCTAAGTATCCGGATATCATGTATCGGAAATTAAGCGAAAGGAACGTACTTTTGAGATAAAAAGTATGCTATTTTTATCTAGGATATGGTCTACCAGTGTACGTGATAGATTAGCAAAACACCCTTTAAATCGACTTTTGGGGGTAATTGTGAAAAACGTATAAGTACTGGCAACTTTTATCATTCACTTTGGCCATTTTATACAATGTTTCATGTACATTCCAAAAATAAGATTCTTCCATACAAATTGTTCGAACATCCCTCCCGCCCCGCATCGTAAACTTTTACAAGACCCCCCCCTCGCCGCAAATTGCGTTACGTAATGTACTTGAATGCCCCCAAAAAGCAAATGATGACTAATTTCTACCCCCTTAAGGGATGAATTTCCGAAAATCTTATCGGATGCCTACATTTTGTATTTATTTATTTACTTAGGATCTCCAAAAAAGAATATACACAATACACACATAAATGACAAATTACAATTAATATATCGAGTAGGTGTACTCCTTCACTTACAGGAGACCACAGCAGATAGCATGCGCAGTTAACAACTAAGCTAACAAAGTTAAATTATTAAAAAGGAATAAAATACTTAAAATTTCAGTCACTTGCAGCAAGACACGAATTCTTAAAAAAAAAAAAAGAAAATCATAATTGAAACAAAACAAAATTTAACAAACAATTTAAAAAGTGCAAAATAAAATAAAAAGGGGAACACAATAAATAAAAATCATTACACATAAATATTAAATCAACTCACTCAAACAGGTTTTGAACATTGACAAAGACCTAGAGATGTCTAAGTCCGTAGTTTTAGCCAAAGTATTATATTGCCTACAAAGTCTCGGTTCTTGTATAAAGCTGCGAGCAGCGGTCTAGCCAGCGATCATCGCCCCTCGCCCTCAGTCAGGACAAGGATTTTATATTATTACTAGCTTTTGCTCGCGATTTTTTGGCCCCTCGGACCCCGCTCGCGCGCTCCGCCCATGTGAAAGCTATAGCTACGCCCGTGACTTGCATCTATGAGAATTACTTTGAGATGACCTTACTTCCTACTGTTACCACATTAGAACGTGTTTACGAAAGCTTCTAAAAACGATATAAAACATGATATTGGTGTCGGCAACCCTGGCCAGTAAGGGCGCGTTATCAGGGGTCTGGGGTCAGTCGGCGGCGCGATAGTGCTCGGTGGCTCAGTCGCTCGCAGTGCCACGCTCCGTCACCATGGGGCTGCTACTGCGTACTGTCGTGTTTGTGTTTTGTTTTCAACTCGCCCACTTCACCGATCGTAAGTACCGCATAATATTATGAGCAACAGTAGAGTCCCCGAGTTCAATGAAGCGGCTAATGTTTTCGGCAGTATTTAGATTTAGTGCAAAAAAATTATGAAACTTAAATTAGAAAGTTAAAGGGCCGATTTTTCAATCGTCAGATAACTTTTATTCAAGAAACAAAAAAAGGCGGCTTAAAAGTTCCTTGAAAGCCTCGAAACTGCCATAAATTTGTCTTTATATATACAATAAATATGACTTCATCGAATATAGATAGGTACCTACACCTACCTACTTAGATAATATTATACATGATCATCTAAATATGTATAATGACGTCATATTATGGTCAGCACTTGTCCCTTATATTTATGTTTGGTGTCGTTATCAAGTTGTTAACTGCGGCAATAAGAAGGTAGTCAGAATAAACAATAGTGCGACGCTATGAACAGAACATGTAGGTATACCCAAACCATACGCTCACGCTGTCAACGGGACCATGTTGCTAGGATTGCCTTCTGCCTGCCGTAGAGCTGTATCTTTCGGAGGGGCCTGCTAGGGTAGGGTGAAAGACCGCGGCTTGGAAAGCAAACGGCATTTGAGGGAACACTGGTGACAGCTCAAAGTGGTTCGATAAACACGTCCATGTAAGTCTCAATATACCTAATATTAATCACGCGCAGCACCATGCGTGATGGAGCTGGAGTGCGCGGAGTGCGTGCCCGACAACATGCCGCTGGTGACGTCACACCGCGCCGTCAACGGCTCGCTGCGGGTGCCGGCCGGCGACGAGGTCACGCTGGCGTGCGGCGGCGGCAAGTTCCTCGCCTTCCC
>NDFZ01004272.1:36773-47883 GCA_002192655.3 Mamestra configurata
CTTACGTCGCCAATGAGCCTTTTAGCTCTGTGTTCCACCGAGTCAAGCGCGGCAAGTTGGTATTTAGCTGAGCCATCCCAAAGGTGGCTGCAATACTCCATGCAGGATCGGACTTGTGCTTTGTAGAGGGTTAAAAGCTGTCCAGGCGTGAAGTATCGCTTCACTCTATTTAGGATGCCCAGCTTTTTGGCCGCAGTTTGGGCTTTGTGCTCAATGGTGGCACCAAAGTTGAGACTGGTTGTCAACTCCATGCCTAGGAGCTCGAGCCGATCGGTTACAGGAACAGAAGTACCCCGAAAAGTCGGAGTTAGGTCGAAACGACTCCTTTTCGCGGTAAAAAGGCATGCTTGTGTTTTGGTGGCGTTAAAAGAGACCAGATTGTCATCACCCCACTGGGAGACAAGACTTAAGGTCAAATTTGTCCGCTCTACCATGGCCTCTCTCAAGGAACGAACTTCTTCCCCGCTGGTTTTTGCGCTAGACAAGTATCTCTCTGAAACCGAACTGTCATCTGCATACCCAACAATACCAGGCTGAGATTGACACATTAGATAAGCAAATAGCGCTGGCGTTTATTGGGAAATCACATATGATCACTGATTCGTCACGCTAGTTCAGAGAATGATTGTGTACAGCGCCACGGAACTGCAGCAACATTAATTTTATCTGACAAAAGATAAGTCCGTTAATAACAATAACCTATGAATATTGAATGGACGAAGCGAATCGATCATTATGTGTATTTATATGTATGTGGATAACGTCGAATTAATTGTTGAGGCTCAAGGTGCCCGAATGTTGCTAGTCATCGTATTAAAGTTTCGGCGCGACTGTGAATAGCTTGCAGTTGTTTGTGTTCACGTACACGGCCGCCTTTGAAGGAGCTTTGAATATTCATCGTCAAGAGGCGCCAAAAGTGAGCGCACGTAGCATCGCTTTATTCATAACGTATTTACCTGTGGCTGGAGGCTGAGGGGCTGAGGCTACGTAATACGCTGGAAATGTACAGCTGTAACATCTACATTTTGGACTCACAATGGAATAGGCCTATATAATAATAATAATACATTCTTAATTCCGGATAACTTAAGATCCAGTGACAATAACAAACTCAACAAAATAAGAATTAGCGAAATCGGTCCAGCCGTTCACGCGTGATGGCGTGACCAAGGGAAATAGGCATTCATTTTTATATATATATAGATGCAATGTTATAATATCTGAGTTCTCTTCTTATGGACGAGGCACGAGTGAGAGGAAAGTACTTCACTCGTTCATCACCCCCACAAAACGTCTCAGAATAGGAGAGTAGATATTCTCCGCCACTGCCCTCAGAATACTGTGGTCACTGCCCCGCAGTCTTGTGATTAAGGACGAGATTTTTTTCCGCATGACCGCATAAAAGTCGTCAGTTCGATTGAATGCAAACATCTCAGATGCGCTACAAAAACGGGACAGTCCCAACAGCATTCTGAAAACATTATTATATTGGATGCGCAGGACCTCCAGCGATCTTTTGGTAAAGTTGACCCACAGACTTCCCGTGTACATACCCTGACGATAAACTTTGAAAAGGGTTATTAGGGTTAAAGGGTTTCTATCCTACGAGGCTACAAGTACACATTAAAAGAGGCTCAAAATAAAAGTAGGAAAGAAATATTTCAGCTATAAAGACTACAAGAGTATTAGAGTAGGTAACTGAAAAAAATATCAGAGTGCGTCTAAATATTCTCCAAAAGACTAAAACTGGAACTTGGAGTGTTGCCGGCTGTTGCAGCCAGTCAGCATTGTCTTCCACTCATCCTGTTGTAATCTCTGTCGTAGCACAATAGGCGTTACTGAATACTAGCGACATTTACACACTTTTGTTTGCAATCTGTGCTAATCTTCTTGAACGGTCATTGTCGCTTGTTGAAACGCACTTGTTCAGCTTGTCAATACTGAGGTATAGTACCAAGTGCCAAAAATGGCGGACAACGTGCAAGTCAACGAGTCGAGGACGAGAACTTTCCCCAGTCTATTGTGGGCACCAGAACTAGGCCTTGATTAGCTCCCAAAAAGCCACCTGTAGTAGTAACCACCAAGACAATCCAGTCAGGAGAACACATCAGTGCCGTACCACGACAAATGTCCGGCACTCGTAAGAGTCGTAGCTCTCCCCAGTCGCGACCACCAGTAGCTAGGTCAATGAAGATTACTTAACAGATTATATTATCTGTAATCCAATCCTCCAATATCTGCGTTCTGCTTTTATATACATTTAGCGAGATAAGGTACTAAATGGGTCATGTCTGCAATATTCGTCACTTATCTAATCGGTGTCGGTGTAACAGTGGATATATTTTCCCACCGCGTGGTTGCGTTTACCTACTGGCGTAAAGTATGTATTGTGTACAGGTGGAGCATTCGAGGTAACTTCTTAGCCTGGTTCCACCTAGTTCCCACGTATTGTGAAGTCGGTATCCTTGCGTTGCCACAACGCTGTTGATCCCTTAGAATGAAATTATCTTATATTTAAAATGCGTCCACTGTTAAAATGTCGTTGAAATTCTATATCTCCTTAATCTACCTATTAATGTCTATTCAAAATTATCTATCAATCCACTGAAGTGTTGGTTCATCTCCGCGATCAATCCGCGTCTCGACAATAATAGGGTCATGCATCTGCCTTACAAATAAGTTGATAATAATACTTCTCATCGAACTTATATTAAGTTGAGCGAAGGTATCCGCCGACGTTCATCTTATGAAATATTCATAGCGAGCGACCCAGGTGGCTGAAACCGAGCCACAAACACGACCCGACCCGAAAATTGTACCAAAAACATGGAAACTGCTACACAAATAGAGGAAGTATCGTACGTGCATGACGAATTACGGTTATTTTAATGTCAGTTTTTTGCTTATTGAATTCACCTTGCTATTTGTGAAGGAATACTACAAATTGCTTCCGCGTTCACAAGGGCCATCAACATTTTGATTGACAGAACACATTATTATCCATGTTCGCAACAGCAATGTTCTTACCTGACTGTGTCATTCTGCTCCTATGTACCGTCTGTCTGAACGTCTCTTCAAGGCCTGACCGCCGCGCGCCGGGCGAACATGCCGCTGCGGTCGTCGCGCGACGCGTCGAATCTTAACGACCGTCGTCCCTTTATAATTTTACACCATTGCGAACGTATGCTATATTTCATACTAATATAATGATACATTTCCCGGGTGTCGCAAAAGCTACACAGGAAGTCACAACGTCATTAAATGAAATTGATTTTAGTGACAGTAAAATTATATCAAATGAAAAGTTCTACATCAAAAAGTTTTAATGAAATACGTGTGTTTAACTCACGTTCATAATGTCTGGCTATTTTTTCATCAGTTTCCTTCGTACTGTGGAGCTAAGAAAAAATCTGTGTGTTCTACTCTAATCTGTATTGTGAAATGTTGGTCTCATTTGTTTCATTCACTGTGTGGGATGATGACAGGCTTCGTACGTACAAAAATAATTGACGATCTGAATTCAACCCATTTCATTGTAATTACTTACAATACATAAGTATTAGGTAAGTATAGAATGAATGTGTGCTCCTTCCTTAGAAGTGGCTCAACGTGAACCATTCAGTCTCACGAAGATTAATGTCTATTATGATTTAGACGAATGATCCGCCTCGTTGTTGCTTTTTACGGTCTTTTGTTACATTAATTAAGCTTTTTGTCGCAAACTCGTATGTTTGTTGTGTGGGACCCAGAGGCGAATAAAATGTTGCCAGCGCCATAGGCAAGCTAGATGAGAGTTGTCGAGAGTAGAGAATATACTACAAGTTATAGAGTGGCAGACAGACATCACCAACTTCCAAACTACTCCGGGCTGCTATTGACAATGACTAATAGAAAATAAAATGACGTTTTGCCCGACCTGGGAATCGAATTCAGAACCTCAGCAACCGTGATTTGCGACCACCACCAACGAGGCAGTAAGCAAGACGGAGCTATTATTGCGAATGCAGTAAACAGTTGGCAGTAATCGAGTAATAGTAGGGGTGTACTTCGGAAGCTAAATACAAAGTTTATTTTTTAAGTTGTTACTTACTTAATTATGTTTTCGTTTCAAATCTTCCGCGCGCGCTTTTGTAATTTCGCGCCCCTAGGCAATGGCCTAGTTTGCCTTAAGGATAATCCGTCTCTGGTGGGACCTCCCGCGTCACGCGTGCAGTCGGAGCCGCAGACTTGTAAGAAAAGCATGAATGGACTAAGTGTCGTGCGAATGCTACACTAACGTCTTTTGCTTGATATGTATAAGACAATTATTTTCTTACATTCGCTCATTTTAAATCTAGGCTGACAAGTGAACGTAAAGTTTTCTAAAGAAAATGTTTCGCCTCGAGTCTTAAGTACACCTCGGTTGGCACGTCGGTCGTGAACTTGTGATATTTGCTACAGCAGTTATCGCCCGTACAGACACCACGAAGCAGCGCAAATATCTGTGCTCACTTGTTAATTCAACAGTCATCGACCGTCATGAAAATAATATGTCTTTTCTAGTTGACACCTCTTCGAATAGATACTTTAAAATACGAAACAAATCATGTATTCAGATTAAAAAAAATACCGCGGCGTTAACTAACGGTAGTCGTCGTAGGAGACTGACATAACCATAACATTCACGCATAGGTTTTTCTGCTTCACCGGTCCCTTTCTCTGCAATAAACTAAAGTGTTTCTTCTGTCTACTTACATGTGATTATAAAACTACAGAAGAGCTTCTAAAGTTTTGAGTTAAAACTACACCCACAAACTCATTAAACACAAGCACACAACACACGTCGCTCACACGACACTCGCACATCACTCACACAACACTCGCACATCACTCACACAACTACTGCTATTATTGGTTATAATTTCTGGAAAGTGAAGTGCGTCCTGATCCTGATACAAGCTCGGCCTAGCTCAGGCGCAGTTGCTCATTTTTATTCTTGTACAAATAACATTTCATTTATAATAGTTCAAGTTGTAACAAATTGCAAAGATTTAATAAATTATTAGTATTATTAAAAACCGTCCATTCTCAGGAAACCTGAAGAACTAAATCGGCCCAGTAGATGCGGAGCAAAGTGGCTGTGACAGACGGACAGACAGACAGCTAGCCAGAAAGACAGACAGAATGATCTTATAAGTACGGAACCCTAATAAACCCAAACCTACTGATGTACCCTAGTGGCTATGCCGGAATGTATCGAGGGGTAAAGACGGGCGTAGCCTCCGCAAACATTGCGGTAATTACATGAGCTCAACGAACCGCAATATATTACAGAAGACTAACAAATACCTACACACAAAATAAGACACAAAAACAAAGAGATCGGTAACACAAACATAGCCGATGCTGTATTGTTGACAACTCAGTAAGTAGGATGGCAGCCGCGAAGCTCTCTCCCAGGGTGACTGCTGTTCTTTATCATGAATCGAAGAGGCTCTTTACAGCACACACACATTTTGCTCAATGAAGGCTTTGCGTGTGCCGCCACCCTCACTAGCTTCGCGTCTGCCATACAGTCGCATTCCTACATGGTCAACAGGCACTAAATAGAGCAACAGCGGTGGCCGAATTCAAAACATATATCTAAGAAGTTAAATACGACCTATTTAACTTCTTAGATATATTTGAACTTAGATTTAAACCAAAATCAATCAAATTAAATAATTTAGGTATGTTTAATAAGTCACATATTATCGAAGTAGTCGTTCTGCACGGATCAGTTGTGAATCGTGAGCTACACGACCGACATCAGCACATTCGAAGTTGTAATTTAGCTATTAGCGACATCGATGCACCGCGCGCGCGGCCGCAAGCAAGCATTAAGTCCGTCTTTGTACCTTGTGATGCATGAAGTTTTAAACATCATCCTCGTGCGACCTTCCAACGCGCTTGTGTCTGTTCTTAGCTTAAACTAGTCTCCGAGTCTTGAAAGACTACAACACACACATTTTGGCAATTACTTATTTTTATGTTTCTTATTTACTAAACTGTTTCCGTTGACCGCAGCAAAGGGGAACAGCCTGCGTGAGAAGTGGTTGTTTTATTAATTGTTCTCAAGTAACAAGGGCAAGGCTTTGCGTGCATAGAGGTCAAGTGAAAACCTAACAACATAATAATATCCTTATCGTGATATCTTTCATGTTTACCCCATAGCAGAGCTAATCAAAGTGAAGTGATTGCTCGCTAGTTCTCGTGCCAATACGTGAACTTGTGAAGTACGAGTGCGGCACGAGTTCCATGTAGATGTTGCGCTCGCGTGACGTCGCTAATGAGCTCAACTGCCTGCCCTGGATCCCGCGAGGCTTCCAGCTCTACCAAATATACGCATACACACAACCGACACGAACTACGCCATGCTCGGTATGCGTTTTGTCATACGAACCCTACAAATCCAAGCAGGATACGTAGTCCCATCAGATTAAAACCCTTCTGAACACAAAACTAATCAAGATACATATTAGCTCTTGGTTGTACACCAGCATACTGAACTGTAACTATTCTTGCAATGAAAAATTGAACACATTAGAATATGTGCGTAGCCATGTATTCAGCATGTGAGCGGCCCGAAGGGTCAAATAGGGGATACGTTCCAGAATTTCAGCCAATGTTATTATAAAAATAACAGTAGATTGATCGGTACTCTATTCCTTTCAGCAAAAATATAAAATCAAATATAAGTATCTTGAAAGGATCGCCTCGATCATGTTGTTAAGGATTTTAACGAGTTTTGCACTTTACCGTTAAGGCGATTGGGTCGCGGTACAAAAAGCAAAGAATCGCTACTTTGCTAGATTACGTGTTGCATTGATCGATGAAGGCTATTACTCGCTAAAAGATAACATCGCACTGACACGTATTGTGAGCCAGACAACGTATGCATAGAAAGAAACAATAAGGAGCGCCAGTGCCTGTCGATAATTAAATTTGTGTCAGTGTCGGGTGCTACATACGAGGTCGCGCGGTTTGTCGACCGGCTGGCGGCTGCGGAGCGCGGCCGACGACCCTCATTACGCTCTCTGGCCGATTAGCTTTGTTCCAGGGCGGCCGCGATCAGGGTCAGCTCTCAACACTCTCCCGACGACGCAGCCCCCGCACATTGTACTCTTACACTTGATTAACTGACCGGAATAAATTATACTCCGGAATTGCTTCAAGTGAGCCTCAATTTTAATATCACTGGAGATGCTTAATGCTTTCTGTTTCTGGCTTGGGCTTGGCTGAATTGAGTATGGTGTAGAAAACTATTTGGAAAGGTTATCTCAAATGACATTTCCCCGGGGCCCCTTGACATTGTAACATTTGGTTGACACCTTAACGCGTGCTTCCGCTATAATGAGCCTTTCGCCGGTGGAGCGTAACGTGGCCGCGTGTGGCCTCTGCTGCCCACTGTCCTACGTATTAATGCCTCAGGGCCTTAGGGTCGTGGCCAATTCTCAAGAACCAGTCATTAATAAAAACAAAAACAAGTACAGTTGCGTTTTAACGTTAAGAACAGTTCAGCTGTGGGAAATGATTCATGAGCAACGGTATTTCTTGCTATTTGCAAAGTAAGCGTGGAGATTGGTCTGGCTCCGATATCCGATCGTTGAGTATCATCATGAATGACTCAATCTACTTCCTAATGTTTTCCGGGTTAATTGATTGCCGAACGCTTGAAGCGATTCTTATATTATTGCTAGTTACTGCTCTGCTGTTTTTTCTAACCTTACAGAGATTAAGAGCCCTGGTTCTGGTCTTTGTTACGCAATTTCTACCTTCTTACCGAATATACACCCTTTACCTTACTGCCCTTCAAGATTTGGATAGTGAAGTGTCATCGGATATCATAGCACTGTGGTGGCATGGTAGTTGGCAATGAGCGGCGATGCGGCATCAGTCACCCGATGAAATCACACGGCCCGCCAATTACCGCACGTTATCCAATTGAGCGCGTGCTTCTCAATTATGACCTTAATGCGCTAATGCCTGCGCGCGGTCACACCGTGCGAGCCACCTTCTGCTTCCTACTGACCCCCGCAGCTTGAGATACCTACATGCAGCGAGTGGCTACAACTAGCAAACTAGTCGGTTTGGTACCTAAAGGGCCAAGCTGCGTTGAGCATGCTCCACCGCATTCAGTTGGCCAAGCTGCGTTGAGCATGCTCCACCGCATTCAGTTGGCCAAGCTGCGTTGAGCATGCTCCACCGCATTCAGTTGGCCAAGCTGCGTTGAGCATGCTCCACCGCATTCAGTTGGCCAAGCTGCGTTGAGCATGCTCCACCGCATTCAGTTGGCCAAGCTGCGTTGAGCATGCTCCACCGCATTCAGTTTTCTATCGAACATTTGAATTAGGAAACCACAAGGCCGGTTTCAATAACGTATCTTCCTTTAACCAACTGTCAAATTAGCATACCAACAGTAACTGAAACGTCATGTTTGAAAGGCAAACAGCTACTGTCGGTAGCTAATTTGACAGTTGGTCAAAGGTAGATACGTTATTGAGACCGGCCGTAAGAGAATGTCTAGGCCTTTTATTTATTTTTTAAGGATGGGAAATCATCAAATGACTTCCGCTCTGGGTGGAGCGGAAGGGCGTATCAGACTTACTGACTAAAACCCATCCGTTTTCCTTCTAAAGCCCTATGCGTTCCAGGGCTGGGGTGACTCTTTCAAACAAATTCCTGTACCCTGGCAGGCTCTGGCCCTAGCGGGCCCCGTCTGCTATGCTGACATCTCTTTGAGGCGCGCGGTGGAACACAACGCGCCATCGAACCGGGCCTGGTTGTGACACCGGACAGCGAGCCACCCAACGCTCGCCGTGCGCAGGCCCGCGCCTACGGTGGCCGGAGATCGCCTGCGACTCCCAACGCCCGGGGCTCTCCCGACGCCCGGGACAAATCAAACTGATTTTTGTTATAAATAAGGCTGATTTACTTGACTTCCATGATAAAAGCGGCCGACAGACCTAAAATCAAATGGATAGTATATAAACGAGCAAAATAAATTCAAATTAAAGGTGTCAAAAAATGCTGAATATAGGTACTGAAATACTAAGTGGACGATGTTTTAATATAATTTTAGGCGCAATATCAAAAATTGTTATACCTAAGCTTAGAATGTGTAATAAACTTGTCATTCGGGCAGTCGACGGAGCGCCGCGGCGCTACGCGGAGCTCCTATTCCTGGGTGGTTATTTTTCTTCTAACCTAACCTGTTCGGGTCGGGGTGCCCCGTAACTAATTTAACGCCGCTAGGTTAAGTCATAAAGTATCTTTATTCGACCGGTTCATAATTTCCCAAATCCTAACAACCGTAGAAATTAGACCAGGATTCCCCAAGATGAGAGGTTTTATGGTTCGTGGGCCGAGTAAGTTTCTCTCTATAGACATAATTTATTTAGCTTTAGAATTGATGAATTATTCTCGCCAGTTAACTGAACAATCAGGTCTACGGTTGCTGATTCATCCTAAGTAGCTTGGAAACATGTTCGCAAATTATTACCAGAATGGACATTACGTTTCGAAAGATTTAAATGAAAATGTGTAGTTAGTTATGTATATTTTTTGCGTGGCCGGTGTATATCAATAAAGTGTACCGTTCCTACTAGTAGACTGGCCGTCTGTCACGCTCGGCGGCGCGGCGGCTCGCCGGCGCGCGGGCTCGCGTAGTGTAACACTAGATTTTCCGCACGGACGCAGCTCGCTTACCGGTAATCTAATACACGTACACACTAATGACTATTATCTGATCGAACGGTGAAAGTTGCCGAAAAAATGTCCTCATGTCCAAGTCTAGCTAGACACATTTGAAACCTGATAGAGGGAATGTGACTTCACCTCGTGGCTTAGGTTTCACACTCACATTACCTTTAGGAATTCGTAGCTGAATCGTTTCCTCATCTGAAATGTTTATACGAGTACCAGAGAGAAAGAAACAAAACAATCCAAGTTCAGAGAAGTGTCTGGAGCTGTTTGAATTACAACCCGTTTAATTTCCATAAGAACGCGTTTGAGATGGTCGTTAAAAGTTTATGAGATTGGCACTGCGTGGCTGTCTGCCGGCGGCGTCGGCGTCGCGCGTCGGGTGCCAAGTGCCAACAGCGAGGCGCGACCACTGACCCGTGGCCCTTGGGGATCTACTGTGACGTACCTACACATGTTTTACGCACTTCAACCATTGACCTTCTAACGGAATCCATGGTTTATTAAAAACGTCTGTAATTGCAATTGAATCGCCTTTGCTAATCGTTAATGATGTTCTTGCAATACCAATCATTTGCGTATCTGTATTATTGATTCGCGTGAAGCTAGTTTTTATGAGTGTAATGCGGAGCAAACCAAACACACTCACATTAAATAGCATAGACAAGGGCGCTGAGGTCCCCAGGTCTGGGCCGTGGGCCCCTACGTACGGCTACATCTGCGACGGTCTAGTGTAGTGGAGCTACCCCGGCACGGGTGCCATCTCGCTCATACTTAGACGTGCTTGCACGTACAACGCTGCCTTATCAAATTAATATTAGCCACTAATGCATGTAAAATAGACTAGGTGCTTGAATTCAAATAGGTATTAGTAATAGGTAATAGCTTGAATTTATGAATTATGAGAGACGGATATCTATGACACTTTGAGGTCAATCCTGTCATAATCCATATACTGTAAGTACATGTAGGTACATAATAAGTGTCTATCTAGGTAAGCTCCGAGTTTCATTGTAAAAGTGAAAGCATGTATGTTATATGTATTTGTCTACTATTACTTTTATTGAAACATTTAAATTTATAATATTTATTTAATTTGAAAGGCCTCATGGAAAACTTCAAGATTTGGTCAAAATGCTTTTCGATTTTAAGTAGCTATTAACTATTCTGTGTCGTATTTGGTAAACTCAACGACGGTGAAAATGGTATTCATAGACGCTACAGACGCTACAGTACAACTAGTGGCGGAGCTAGTCTCAAAGGGGCTCTGTATAAAACATTTTTGAGGGCCCTGTTTTTACGGGTATTGGTTTTTTAAACAAAATGGGCCCTATTAGCTTAGAACTTTCTTGGCAGGCCACGAAGGAGGTGGCGGGGTCCTTGTAGTCCG